>JAZAYU010000198.1:0-167462 GCA_038501625.1 Corbicula japonica
TGAAAACTGTCGTTGCTAATGTTGATTTAAGAGTATGTGTAACCCAGGCAATATCTTATGCTAGCGTGCGCTATTGCATCAATGTTTGTGATCGTCTATTTATTTTCATGTGTACATGTATTCAACTGCCTAACTGTATGCTAGGTAGGCAGTGGCGTATCTGTTATTGTGTGGTTCAGTGAGTGAGTGGTTCGTGAGAGATTTCAATATCATACGCATGAATTCCCGAACCCCGCAAAATCCTCTTTGTTTGTTTTGAAAACATTTTGACACAAATTGACCCTTGTGATAAAATCAATAAGTTTTGTCCTATATATATGTAGAATTAATTTACATAAGATTTTGTATGTCCATTATGATTTTTTTCTTTGGCAGTTTTTTTTTTAATTTGTGACCGAACATTTTTGTTAAACTCTCTTTCGTTTTTGAAACTGATCTTTTAATTAACCATGCTCTCTCCCTCTCTCTTCTTCTTGACTGTGTGGGGAAGCTGTTTTTCTGAATGTGGCGATTCCTGATATGCATATTTCACCTTTTTCTAAAACTGCAGTTAAGTCTTCTGTACATAGTGAAATCCAGGTATTTTTAGAAAATTATCAGATTAACGTGATGTTTAGTTGTAAAAGTATATTTATGTGATTGTTCTGATTGTGTCTGGTTGAACTGAAAGTACTTCTCATTCTTGTTGTTAAAACTTGTACTTAATAGTTAGTTTTAGTGTTTTATTGGATCTGTGATAAATTTTTAAAAAAATATTCGCAAAAGTTTATAGTGTTAATTGCGATAAAGGGTTTTTACTTTTGCGCAACATAAAATTGCTAATATTAAAAATCTTTAGGGTCTTTGTGATCTTTTTACAACCTTGTCTAAATTGTAATAACTCCTAACTAATTTCACTTGCACAGGGTTGAAAGGTTAGTGTGTGAATAGGGTAATTGTCGGTCATCAGGATGATTGTCGGTCATCAGGATGACCGACATATTATAATAGACCAAACTTGAGCTTTCTACCTGAACACCGGTTAACAGTGATGTAAAGCAAAGATCACGTTCCAGACGTAATAGATAATTAGACTCTTACTCAGTCGTTATTTATGGATAGACTCTTACTCAGTCGTTATCTAAAAACCTAGAGGCCTCTTATTGGCTGTTGAAGGACGTCACATTTGGAGTCTGTACCTATTCTTAAATCCTCTCTCCAGCTTCTTATCAGCTAGACTTATTACTCACAAAGATATTTCCGACAACGAACAATAAACATATACATGTACACGGTTTTTGTCTAGTAAATTTACACTGTTTATGATAAACAAAAGATGTACAGCTTATGAATTTATTAAACCAAAGCAATAAAATATGTAGAGAACAATGAACAGAGATTAGCTACTTTTTTGCTGACCATGAATCTACGAACTTGTGCAGCATTTTGTGAAACTCGTGGATCAGAAGTATCCAAGGGAATGTTAAATACATGGTTTAGCTAGCTCGATATGGATACATCCGTCGGTACTTTCTTGATAATTTTGCTTAACTGTTACCTTGCGAACACACATACTTTTGTAGTAGTATTAAATCGGGTCATGAAACTGTCAATAATAGAAAATACAAAATTTTGCTTTCCAAAAAGCTAGTCGGTCATTAGCATAACCTTTTAACAAAAAAAGACGACGCTGCAGTGCATACTTGAATTTGCAACTTTCAATTTAATGCGTTATATTGTAAGTCGAAGTCATGCGACATACTAAGTGTATACCAACATTCAAACGATATTGTTCTAGATCAGAAAAAACAATTTTATCACACCTGTGAGTCCCTGACTGTGAAAAAACTTTGTTTTTTTAACATATTCTGTAGCTTTTAATATATTTACAGCTTGATAATTGTTGCTTTCTAACACTTTCTGACACAAAATTATTGTTTGACAAACTTTTCCATTTTGGTGTACTTCCAAGTAAATTATTAACTTGTTTGCAAACATAGTTAGATTTATCACCAGCTTAAATACACCTAATTCGAAAGAGGAAATACCTATAAGTAAACTTACATTTTTGTATCGCATCCAGTAAAATTGGCTTAACATGCAAACTTTTCTGCCGTCTTGTTAAAAGGTTGCGCTAATGACCGACTAGCTTTTTGGAAAGCTAAAACTTGTAATATACATATATTTATTTTTATGTTTTATCATGTGATTTGTGTCTTGACATCCTATACGTAGTTGCTTGCTTGTGTACTTGCTTGCAAGCGCACATGCTTGCCTGCCACTGGCAATAAGGGTTCATATAGTATACACATACGAACTGGTGCATTACTTGCTCGATTATTGAGCTATTGCTCTTCAACTTGCAATTAAACATTCAATTTATACTAACTGATTTACCAGCAAAACATTATTCAAAATGACAGACAACTGACTGCTCCAAATCATTTAGAGTACTGGCACCCACAGAATACAAATTCACATCAGCGAATAAAGAGTATGATCACCAATAGCGCGTATAACTGCAAGACACATTGATCTCATTTAGCTAATACAGTTCTGAATGACTCCTTTGGGGGAATCTTAAGCCCATTCCTAAAGCAGCGCATTTCCAAGTTAGCGAAAATTGCATGGTTGATCCCTCCTGTTTTGTACCTGTCTCCCAAAATCAGACCACAGATTTGCAACTGTGTTAAGATCCGGAATCATGGAAATATTCTGACGGTGTTCACCTCAAACACGACTGGTGATCGTCAAACGATGACACTGTGCACCACCATGCATTAACTGCATGCACATGTTTGAAGACGTTGAAGGACAACTGGAACAAGGATTTGTCTTCAGAATTAAACTTCCCTGGGATGAAAACTGCTGCAACCCTCTTTTGCATTGACACACCAGTCCACAGCATTTAACTGATCCACCACAATAAAAATGCCGCTTCAACAATACATGTATTTTCGCGATTTAACCGTTAAGCGCTGAAGGTGGTCATACGCGTTATGAACTGATTTTGTGAATTTGTATTATGTGGTTGTCTAATAAATCAGTAAGCATTAATTGCATGTTTTGTTGCAAGTTTTAGAGAATTACCTCAGTTATCAAGCCAGTAATGTACGTAGGTGTATACTTAGAAAAGTTGTTAAGGTTTTAGAACTGTAATATTTCCGCCAAACATTATGCCGTCACTTATTCGTTTTTTCCGAACGCCGATTCGTACGATTCCGGTTGATACTATTATTCGTAAAAGGAGTCAACTCTTTAGATCTTTTCCGCGATTATGGCGTCATTTATAACTAAATCAAATAATAACAAAGTGCGGATATAAAATTGATGTAAAGTAAAGAAATATTTTCATAACAAATACTCAAAATAGACGAACAACACTCAGTAATGAATAGAGCTTATATGAAATTGACCAGTTTGATCAATCCGCCGTGGTCTAATGGTAACGCTCACAAATCTTCATTTTGACGGACCCGGGTTCAATCCCCGAGAGAGGAACCCTTTTTTCCCTTTTTCTTCTTTTTTTTTTAAATTATTGTGAGGAACTTTTTGGAGAAAATAGTATAATCAATCGGTTTAAAATTCGGAAAAAATAATTATTCTTCATCTTCATTTAGTAGCCATGAAAACTGAAATATTGTAATGATATTATTACAAAATACTGACTCTTTTATAATACAGCAACAGAATCACAATATGAAACTAAAATGCTTTTTCCTTTAAAAGAATGCTTTGGTTGCTATGGTTACGGTTGCCAAAGTTACTTTTTTTAGTTGAAATGTTATCCAGCATAGCTGATTGCTTGCGTATTTCTTGTTTTTCAAAAGAAATGAGGGGGTATAAAAAATCACCATTTGTAAACCAAGCTCTTTGGTTTTTGTGGTTTTTAACCGTTTGGTCTGGGCCTTAGGTACCTATTTTGTAGGCCAATAAAATGAAAACGAAGATGGTGAGGTGCTATTTTTTTTAAATTATTTGATTCTATACACATTGCATATAATTTTAATGTATAACACAACTATTTTACTGCATTAAACATGCACAAAAATTACAGATAAAAACTTGCTTAATTTTTTCAGATCGGAAAAATGTGCATTTCCGAAAATGGGGTACACTTTAAAAAAGTCAATTTATAAAGTGTTAGAAATAAATTCTAAACATTATGCTTGTTTTGTCCTGTTCAGATATGATGTCATTAAACAATTAGCCTTTATTTTACAAAATTTTACAAATTTTACAAATTTTGTGGGACTACAACAAAATAGAATTCCTCGACACAATAGTGATAAAAGACCGAGATGGATCGCTATACACGGATTTGTACTCCAAGCCAACTGACAAGCACCAATATTTACAATTTAAATCAAGCCATCCAAACAACATGAAAAAATCACTACCATAATTATGGTCTTGGCATAAGAATAAGAAGAATATGTTCTAAAGAAAGTGATTATAAACGACGCAGACAGGAGCTTAAAATGCAGCTACGCAAAACAGGATATAGTGGCAAGTTTATTGAAGGCCAACTGACAAAAGTAGACAGGTTATATAGAAGGGATTTGCTAAAATATAGACAAAAGCAAAATAAACAAGACACGAGGGTACCGCTGGTTGTGACGTTCAAACAACATCTCCCAAATATCACGAAAATAGACAATGAGCACATGAAAACACTTTACAAGTCCGAGAAAATGCAACAGGTGTTCAGTTCTCCACCACTAGTATCCTTCCGCAGAGATACCAACATAGGAGATATCCTTGTACATGGGAAACTAAACAAGATAAATAGAGAAAGAGGGGAAATTCAGCATCTGTGCTGTAAAAAGGTATGCAAGGGCTGCCAAGGTTTAGAGAAGGGAGCAAGGACATATCCTATACAACCTGAAAATCAAAAGTGCCAATTGACAAACGTCATTTATGGACTCACCTGCAGTGCCTGTAAGAAGATTGTATATGTAGGAGAGACAGGAAGATCAGAGGCGGAACGATATAAGGAACATGAGGCGGACATAAGACTTAAAAAGGACAAGGCGGTCCCGAACCATTTTATTCAAAAGGGTCACTCGGGAGACAACGTTAGGGTAGTTATTTTAGAAAGAATACGGGATGAATCCAGGTACTATCGAAAACTTCGAGAGGTGTCGTGGATCAAACAGTTGGAAACAGAAAGTCCAGATGGAATAAACACAAAAACTGACATGAGCGTTTTGTGGAATAAAGCTTATTAACGTTCAAATTATTTCACAAAAATATTCAATAACATCATATGTTCATCCTAACTGAATAGTTATCTTGCTATAAAAATTGGATACACATAGACATGATATAAATATTTCCTTCCATCATCATCGTCAACAGCAGCAGCAAGTTCACCATCATCATCAACATTATTATCATAATTATCGATGTCACAACTGCCACCATTTTTTCATCATCATCATCATCATCATCATCATCATCATCATCATCATCATCATCATCATCACTGTCATCATCATCATTGTCATCATCATCACCGCCATGCCACAAGTTGCTTGGAAATGAGGATCATAGTACATACTGCTTTTCTTAAAGTTCATTTTCATCATCATCATCATCATTATCATCATCACCCCAACCATTATCATGATCACTAAATCATTGTCACCAACACCACTCTCATCAACATTATTATCATCTTCATCATCATCATCAATAACAACATCATCCTTATAACTATCATCATCATCAGCAGCAGCAACATCATCAGCATCATCACTATCATCATTTGATCATCATTTAGACTACTATTCATCCAGATTACTGTGGCTTTCACTACTTCAACAACTAAAGTGATAATCATGTAATGTTATAATTATTCATTTTAATTGTAATGTAATTTATTTATTTATGTAATTTATTTATATATACATTCCTTAAAATATAAATTTTGCTAAATATATATCATCATCAATTGATTAGAAAAATACTTCACAAGAATTTGGCACCAAAAAGCCTGTGTGGGACTGATGCAACGTCAGACGTCAACTATGACGTCATTGACGTCATACAAACATTTCTTTTAACTTCCTGTATGTATGTTGTGATAATAAGAAAATGTAAGCTTGTTGTGACAATTTCAACTGAAGAAGGCCGATGGCCGAAACGTTTTGAAATAAAAGAGTTTAATTAAATATGTGATTAAAATTTTACAAGGTTTCAAAGAAATAGAGATGAATTTAACTTCTAGTATGTTTGATTTTACAGCCCATTTTCCGAAACAGAGGGTCCCCTTCTAAAATACTAAATTTATCGAGTTACGCACGGTAAATGTTTTTTAAAACTCGTGTTTAGATGTCTAAATGGATGTACATGGAAATGAAAATAACAAAATCCCAATCTGCAAAAGTGCATATTACAGTTCTAAAACCTTAAGTGTATATTTCAATTGTATATTCATTTGTTGCTGTAAATAATTTCTTCAAATCATTATGTTCACTGAGTCATGACATCTTGACCCAGTATGTTATATTATGTTGAAACAGACTATAGAAACATCCTCAAAAAATGTTTTATTGTGTCCATTTGAAGACCTATTTCCCAATGCAAACCTTAAAACTCCGTGGTAGTCAATATTTTAGTTTGTTGGATATAACACATGCTTATTAGAGGATAATGCTTGATGAAGAATCATCATACATGTTTACGTTTGCAACATCCTTTGGTAGATATAGATTCTTTAGATAGCCATTCGGAATTTCCTGAAGTCAGGATAATCTCCAGCAAAATGTCAATAAAATTTTCGAAGGTCTTGAAGGTGTTTCGGTTATAATTGATGACCTATTATTTTTTGTCAAACACGTCAAGAACATGATGAACGCCTAAAACCAGTGCTTGAACGCGCGCGAAGTAAAGATATTAAATTCAATCCAGACAAAATTTATGCGGTATTGGTGTTTTGGAAACCCTATCAGAGCCTCAAGTCTTAAACCTGATCCCTATCGAAGTGGAGGCAACTTGCAAGATAGAAGCTCCTAAGAATCGGACTGAGCTTGAAAGTTTGTTAGGTATGGTAAATTACCTCTAGAAGTTTGCACCAAATTTTGCCGAAATAACAATCAACTGCGTTCACTGTAAAGACAAGAACAAGACTTCTTATGGGACTGCCCACAAATCCAAGCCTTCGAGAAAATGAAAACAATTATTTCAAAAAGTCCAGTATAAGCATATTTTTTGTCAAAAAGCTAGTCACCTTGAATGTGATGCTATCAGACAAGGGGTAGGTGCAGCCATAATTCAAGATGGTCACCCAGTAGCTTTTGCGTCACAGACTTTAACCCCAACTGAAGTATGTTATGCAAACATTAAAAGAGAAATGTTGACAATACTTGGGAATGGCTTTCTGTATACCTTTGAGCTAAAATGGTATTATTTCCAATCGCGTTAAGCACTTTCAAATTTATTTGCGTGCTTTAATAGGAAATTTATATTCTTTCATGAATTATGTTGCAGCTCCAAAAGTATGACTTAGAAGTTCGCCATGTGAGCGGAAAGGAGGTTCCGACCAGTGACCTACTATCCCGGAAATCTGTCTCAGATAGCTTTGTTATAATATAAAACCTGAACTTACATGTGCACACAGTGCTACAATGTTTCAACATTACCAATCGCAGCTTGGATATTTTTCAGATATTTTTCATGTAGACGGACAAGATTACTCGATAACTGAAGACTACTATAGCAAATATTTTTAAATAGACAGGTTACCAGACACACGTAGTACGACTATTGACTGTACGAAAACGGAAAGCAAACTTTGCTAGGCACGGAATTCCAGACAAAGTTGTTTCAGACAATGAACTTCTGTGAGACATTTCAAACATTTGCAAAATATTGGAAATTTGATCATGTAACTTCAAGCCCGCATTACCCGATATCAAACGTACTGGCAGAGAAAACAGTCCAATCCGCAAAATGTCATTTACAGAAGGCGAAAGAAAGTGGCAAAGATCCATATAAATGCATATTAGAGTACAGAAACACTCCGCTAAGTGATTGCAAGTTTTCACCAGTGCAATTACTGATGGGCAGAAGAACAAAATCTATTTTGCCTATTACAATCAAACAACTTATTCCGACTACTGTTCAGCCTAAATAAGCACGACAGAAAATGTTATTTGCTAAACAAAAACAAAAATATTACATATGATAAGTCAGATAAACCGATACAGCAAAATGTCAGAATCCATAGTGGTAAGACCGGGAAACATGCCAAAGTCATTTCAGTTCATGATGATCGCACGCCATGATGGAGCCATTTATCACTGTAATCGCCGCCATTTAAATAAAAAACAAATAAATTATTCCCAAATATAACGAACGTCTCCCCCAAATATTATTGAAGACAATTCTTCAAATGTCACAGATTCACAAATTATCTCTAATGAACCCCAAGTTAAAAACTAACAACCTCCCAAATCCATTGATACTCCTAATCAGAAGAGTATCCCTTATAAGACACGATCAGGTAGAATAGTGCAACCAAGTTCAAGATACAATACCAGAGACTGGCTGAAATAATTAACTCTGACAGTTCTATGAGATTACAAGCAAACAATAAAATCAAACTAAGTATGCAAACATAAATAGTGCTGATAACATTTTCTCTTGTTTCAATGGATTTTACTATGGCATAGTTTACGTAAATTTATCAACAAAACATGAATGAAAAACGTTGCAGCAAAGTATTTTAATATTATATAAAATTATTTTCTTTTTTTGTAAGAAGGGGGTGTATTAAATGTATTATGTTGAAACAGACTATAGAGATATCCGTGTATAATCATTGTTCCGTGTATTGTTTTAATAAGATTGCAGAATAGCTATCATTGAATTAACATCTGTATTAAAAGCTTATATATAAATGCGCATTTGTGTTTTAGTCTTTTGACTTGTTAGCAACATTGTCACCTGACGATATAATTATAGATGACGGATAACATTACACAGTGTATTGGATTTGTAGAGAAGTTGACCTGTATTTGTGAAGATATTTTACCACACTATATTGATACTTTAAATATTTTGGTGTTCGGCGGAAATGGTGATATTGCTGTCACTTTTGTAGGTTTTCTGGAATTGAAAGAAACATATAAGATAGTACGTATACAGCAGAAAAACATTATACACAGTTATTTTAGATAAGTATTGCTGGTTATATTTTTAGTGTCTTGAATGAAGAAGTAACTGGAGTTCCCATTTAACTCTACATTTTACGACCTGCTTGAGATTTTCGATAAACTTTGCAAAGATCACATTTTAAATGATAGAGCCTCTAGCTGGGGGCGAACCCGCACCGTTAAAAGCTATTGTTTTGGTATTTTCTTTTTTTGTCTAGATTTTGCACTTGAACTTTGGTTTTCGACAAAATTGTAGTGTATCACGAGTTTGAAACAGGTGTTTATTTCTTTCGTGATACTGATTTGAACTGATATCACGATGGCTAAAGGTGAAACCAGTGCTTCGGTCTGCAAGGTGGAGGTTGTTTTGAAAATCATAAAGCAACGGTATGTGTTGATACCAGTCAGAAGCTCCTTTAACTACTGTTCCGACATCAGTTGTCCCTGTAACTTTACCTGTCTACTGTTCCGACATCAGTTGTCCCTGTAACTTTACCTGTAAACCACGGTTGGCAGATTAAGGTGGAACGCGACACTGTGCGAATTTTCGAACTTCTTTATGAAATTTGGTATGGTATTTATTGACGATGATTGCAGCATGAAACCGCAAACGTTTTTCGATTAATCAAATAGTTGTTTAGATATTTACCTTCAACGTTAGCTATCAACAGCAGTTTTCTGCAGTGACGTCAACGACGCTCGCCGAAAACCTTTTCGGGGCTGGCTGAAAATTGGGGTTTCTAAATTCATTTATTCTTTACAGATAAATATGCGCTGAAAATACCTTTTCGGTGATATTATTCTAAGATTTAACATAATGTGACCAGTTTTGACAACGTTTTGTACCGTTAAACGCCGTTTTCGCGTTAAAATGACGTCGTGTTTTGCCTTTTTTCTGTCGACTTTATCAGATTTGTGAAAAATTTCCGAATTTAATTTTTGATTTTTTTGCTTAAAAAGTCACCGACTAACAGTTATTGTGCTATTACCATTTTAAGTACCCCTACCCCCTTTTGAAAAATATGTTGTTGTTTTTTTTTTGGAAATTTTAGAAAAAATAGACTGTGTCCTCAGGACACTGATGCCCCCACTGCTGCAACAACATTTGTTACAAAATTTGGAACCAGGTATAAACAACATGTGGTTTAATCATCTGTGCAAATTTAAAACAAATCCCTCAGATAGTTTATGAGGAGTTGATGCCACAAGATTTAATTACTGAAATAAACAAAGGGCCATAATTCTGGTAAAAATGGCTGTAGGAAGAAATCTTTTCTTTAAGATCGTGTTCACATCCTGCTTAATCAATTGTGAAAATTTGAAACAAATCCCTCAGATAGTTAACGAGGAGTTGATGCCACAAGATTTTATTAGTGAAATTAACAAAGGGCCATAATTCTGGTGAAAATGGTCACAGGAAAAATCCTTTCTTTACGATCATCTAGACATCCTGCTTGATCATCTGTGCAAGTTTGAAAGAAACCCGCCTTATAGTTTAGGAGGAGTTGATGTCACAAGATTTGGGGACGTACGGACGTACGTACGTACAGACGGACGAGTGCAACTCTATATGACTCCCTCTTTGTGGGGGCATAAAAATTAGTTCAATAATTAAAAACTTCGCCAAAAGACACCACAGAGGAAGTTGAAATGAATAATCAAAATAATGACATCTTATCTTTTTCTCTTTTGTTAATTTGTCAAAAATATATTCAAAAACGCTACTACGGGTAAAAAAGAACATTCCAAAAGCGTATAATACTCCTATTTAGTCAATTATTTCTATTCGGACGTTACACTTATAATTACCAAGTATTTGGATGTGATTCTTACAATTTCATAAATTCGGCTGTTTTCTTCTTATGTTGTCAAAGCATTTTCGCGAAGGCGTATTAACTTATTTAATAGTGTTAATAATTACTAAAGAAACGCACAAGATTTCTTTGTAGTTATAGCCATTTGATTAAAACTGTTAAAATCGTTAGTCTATCCACGTAATAGAAATACTGTAGCGCCTTAATTTGTGCGCGGTGACGCCTAATAAATAATTTTAAAAATAAATTTCGTAGCCCCAGCAGATCTATAAATGAAATATCTTACAATTCTAGTTAATTAGCTAAGTGCCTTATTTTGTCTTGTAAAAAGATAAAGGGATGAAAATTCATCTATCAGCCGTGCGTATGTTAGATTTATTCCCATTATTTTCTGCAAATATACCTCTTAATTTTTGCTTGTTAGCTGCAATTTCAAATGGTTGACATTAATTTTACCTACTTCTAAGGTATTTTTTACTGTTCCATGATGGGATGCTCCTTTTGCGCGGTCGTGCGTCTGTAATTGTATTTCATTTACCAATATACATTGTACTTCATATTGTGCAAATTCTAAATTCATTTATGATTTTCGAAGCGTTCAGTTTTCTCATACTCGTAAAATCGTCAAAGAAAGTATAGCAAACAATAGCCAAGTTGTTAAGTGGTATGTTACTTGAACTTTTGTTTATGACAGTGAGAATCGCACACAGTGAGAAACGACACAACAGCGGTGAAGGCCGCGGCGCGGAGGTATAGAATACGCCCCTCGTTTTCTTTAATTTTACTTTCTCGGAAACGGCTGCAACACATATACTGACCAAGCAACATGTGGTTCCTGTATGTGTCTTTTCTTGTCCGTCATAGATTGCTAAAACATTTTAAGACCGACGATGCTTATGTCCCGTGTCTGTGGATATGAGCAATATGCGAGTTTCACTGTCGCGACAATAAAATAGAAAGGTACCACGAAACGAAGCAGCACCAGACAGAGAAATTGCTGTAAACATTGATTTAGAAATAATCTGAAATTCGTTTAACCCTTTCCTATAATATATATTTACGCATTTTATCGCATAAGCAAACAGCGTAGATACAGATTCTCTTTTTATATTTTGTCTGATCAGGATCTGCACTGTTAGCTTTTTTGGTCAGAAATAACCTTATATATCAAAAGCGAACAGTGTAGATCCTTATCCTGATCGGGATCTACACTGTTCGTCCATTCCATATAGGCGTTTATATGAAAAACGGGGTTAAGTGAAATTTAGAAATTAAAATTTACAATACTGCAAACAATTTCTGAATATAGACCGCAGTCTGTGTTGTCCTACGATTTTTGTTTTGTATTATATCAGAAGTTACTGTGATGCAATTATTGAACATTGCATGATTTCCCTTATTATAAATTAATAAAGATTTTGCGTAATATAAATAAGTTGTAAAAATTTTACACAGATAGACTGGTTATAGACCGGTTTTCATCCACCCCGAAAATACCTAGTGTGTCAATAAATTTGATTTGCGGCATCAAATTTTTCATAACGAGTCAGTCGTAACGCTCATCGAGCCAAATGAAGCAAATACAATTACATGTATAAAGACAGGTTTTACTCTTTTTTATTTTATTTCCGTAGTAGCATTTTATTTCGCGGGGAGAATTTTCCGCGCATAAGCCGTTGTGGTGCCATAAAATTTCGCAGTTACATGTATATTACTCTCAGAAGCATTCATGATAAGCTAACACATGGTTAAATTTCACTGCACTTTAATTTCGCGCACGTTTTCTAGTCCGAATTACGCGAAAATAAAACCCGCATGAAATATAATTTTACGACAGTATCTCTCGAGGATTCTCAGCAATTAGCCTTATGACGAGGATTTAGCCGAAAAGCCGAGTTAAATAATATAACTTTATAAATTTATCGTATACATGTAACATTATGTAAGGCAATCTGACAAAATAACACCAAAGGGAACGTTTCTTAACAATGTAAAATTCCAAAAATTGTGAAATTATCGTGCGAATTACCTGCCCTTAAAGCAGCGCATACTGTGTAAAAATATGTTTTATTCATTTTTTTGTTCTTCTTAAATTACTATAAGTCATTGTAATTTTGCTGTTATATTGTAGAATTTGAATAAAGAGTCATAAATTTACAGAAACGTTACTTAACACGTTTTTTAAAAGGGTAGGGATGCTGAAAACGACCATGGCGCAATAACGAAGTCGGTGACCCCCAAATTTTATTCGCTTATTCAATTGGAATTGCTTTTTTCAAACTTTTTAAGCAAAAAAATCAAAACTTAAATTCGGGAATTTTTCACAATTTTGAAAAAGTCGACAGAAAAAAGCCAAAACTCGGCGTCATTTTTAACGCGAAAACGGCGTTTAAAGGTACACAACGTTGCCAAAACTGGCCACATTATATTGAATCTTATATCACCGGAAAGGTATTTTCAGCGCCAAGCCATCTGTGATAGAATAAATGAAATTGGAAACCCCAATTTTCAGCCAGCCGCGAAAAAGTGTTAGGCGAGCGTCGTTGACGTCACTGCAGAAAACTGGAGTTGATAGCTAACTTTGAAGGTAAATATCTAAACAACTATTTGATTAATCGAAAAACGGTTTGCAGATTCATGCTGGATTCAACGTCAATTAATACCATACCAAATTTCATAAAGAAGTTCGAAAATTCGCAAAGTGTTGCGTTCCACCTTAAATAAGGGATTCTGCTGGTGCATTACCAAAATGTTTCTAATTGTATTCAGCCTTTGTTCCCTCCATTATCTTCGATGCCTTCCAGTCATAATACCTTGCCGGAACCTGTATTAAGTACATTTTGCTGATGTGTCGGCACCAGAATCATTTTGGCTTCTTCACCTATTCCTATGGGTCAGCCATCTATGTCCATGGCTAGACTTCAGCCAATTTTACCAGATTCAATGTTTTTTTCTGGATATTAACTATTTTACCCAAGGGTGAAGTGCCATATATAGTGGTGGTGGTATGAGGTTGAGTCACTAATCCTGAGCTTGCCCCAGCCCATATTCTTCAGCTGATAAGGGGATCTCTTCGAGGTACAGCTAGGATCATAATTGTTCCCTTAGTTCAGACTGCTACATCTAAGGAGATTGTTCACAAGTTGGGTGTGATGTTTACTGAAACTTCAACGTAAGAAGACCTCATGACTGAGTTTTTCAATACTAGGCAGAAACCTTCAAAATCAGTTTCTGCATATACATGTACACTGGAAACTTTGTTGCAGTCCTTTATTAATCACGGCCAATTAACGGGTTTAGCTCGGAAGGATAATTATACTGCGACGCAAGCTTTGAATAGGTCTGGAGTCTGCTATGTTAAAGTTACAGACTAGACACAATTACCCCGGAATAACTCTCTTGATGACAACAATTTTTACTGAGGGAACTTAGAAAAGTAGAAAGATTCACAGGACGCTTCTGTTCCGTCTCCTTTACTGACGCAAACTTTGTCTCGCTCTCAGCTTGCCAAGTCATCTTCAGCAAATCATACCCCTGTCTAATTTTGATTCAAACTTTAGGCCTATGAAAAGAATGTTCATAATTGACTTTCTAATATTGAGTCTCGATTTACTTCTTTTGAACAGAGAATTGATCAGAAAATTAACAAATATGATCTGATTATTCCGAAACTTGATTGTCAAAATTCTAATTCTGGTATCACAACAAGGAGAAAAGAGGTGATGCTAATAATGATGGTAAAGGCAGCAACCCTGATGCTGATAACCCAGGAAATTTCAATGCTTCCTGTACATTTGGTCAAAATACTTCCTCGGGTATTAGCAATTTCAGGAGCAGAGGTAGCGGCAGATGAAATGTTCACGGTTCTAACCGAGAGAAAATTAATTTAAAAAACGAGTAAATGTCTTTGTTATGGGCGAAGTAGATATTGTGGCTGATAAAGCCCAATCACAGACTGAAACAGGTAATTTTTCCAAAGACTTATTGGTTCTGCATGTTCAGAGACTCATTGGTTCTGCAAATGAACATCAGTTTATTATTAATGTTGTTCCTTTCAAAGGTTTGTTGGATTGCATACCCACTCTGGCTAACACAGTACGTTTCGCGAACGGCACTAAGCCGCGATCATGGCATATGCAACGCTTTAAACCGGCATAACCGGTGTCGATGTAGAAGATTTTTGGAGGTTAGGTTAGAAAATCGCAAAGTTTTGGCTACATTTTAAATAATACTCAAACGAATGGGCCTGTTCGGCTGCCCAGTTATGACACTTTATTATTCCAGTCTTCTCTGTGTCCAGACTATAGTAGTTTGCTCAATCATGAAAATGAACCTTTCTGTGCTGCAAATGTTGTAAATTTCCTTCCTATTCAAACGTATTTTCTTGATTCAAACTACTGTCTATTGAACAATTATGACTGCATAAAAATTGTCTGCACTGGAGGCACCACAGTATGTTTAATCTAATTTTTTCTAACATGAAGAAATGAGAGACCACGCACGGTACACCGGCAATTGAATTTTGCAACGCTGCGTATCACGGCATTATATTGGTACTGGTATTAAAATATACTTTTGTTGTCGAAATATTAACTGTTTCTTCACATTAAATTGAGCTAACGTACTTGACACTATTGTTAACGTACCTGACTTATATCATTGCATGATAAAGAGTAGAATACAGAGAAATAAAGAAGAATGATTAAGAGTTTCTAAAGAGAAAAAGAGACAGAACAAAGCATTATAAGTTACCTATAGGAGCTTGAAGTGAAGAAAAACGGCGCGAGCTACGTGAGAAAAAAAAAGAAATTGGAAAAGGGTAAATACAGAAAAATTGAAACCTATTAATACACAAGAAACTGAAAAAGGAAGATAGGCAACGTATGACAATGTAAGAGAGAAGCAGAGACAAATGTAGATAAAGCAGATAATTCACAAGCTGCACAGCAAAGCTCTTAATGGTGTCTTACTGTTAAATTAGACTTCACACCAAGACAACGGTCTTTGAAACGATCAAAGGCATTGAGAAAAGCATCTAGAAGAATACAAACATTTAAGTGAAATTGATTATACTGAATAGCGAGAACAAGAAGATACGAAAGGAGAATGAAAGACTTTCAAAAGTAAAACAAGGTTTCCCATGCAAGGAAACAAGCACATCTAAAGCATAATTTATTAGCACACCAAAGTCGAAAGCCAATGCGGATATTCGTAAACTCGGACTGACAATAAGAAAAGTTCCAAACAGCGTCAAACAAAATTTAATTATGGCTAATGCTAAGAGAAATACAAACAACAAAAAGAAAGAATAAACCACAAAAGCAAAGAAGAATTTTTGCAAATATTGTATGTGGAAGTATTCTTCAAAAGTACCAATGTATTGCTATGTTTAGTAGAGAAAAGGACATGTCGCGAATTGTTTTGAAAAGTGCAAATAGCATAGGGTAGGCAACTGTTTCAAGAATAATGAGAGTTTTAGAGACAGGATATAGAAAAGAGAAATATTGTTCATGGGAAGAGACGACGTGAGTGTAAATATGCCTGGAAAAAATGATTCCACAAAAGTAGAAACCGGTGAAAGGAAACAAAGAATTGTATTAACAGACTATCTGTCGAATTTGTTTGAGACGTTTTGCGCTGAAAACCCGGATATGAATGTTTCGAAATCAGTTTTCTGCCGTCTACGACTTACTCACATACCTCTTACAAAACATAACCAGAAACACAAATGTCTGCATGCAATGGGAATAGATAATTCAGCAAACCCAGAAACAGCGAGCAAAAAGGTGTCAGATGAAGAATTGAAAGGAGTTTTAAATAACCACACCCAAGAAAAAATTCATGTAGAATTTGAGGAATGTAAACGGGATGACGTAGATAGAAAAAAGAAAATGAAGATAGTGACGACAAGAATTTCTACAGAACAGTTTAGTGATCATACCGAACAACAGTTTAAAAATTACTCAGTATTCAATAATCAGATCTCTTGACGCTAATTTACCAAAGAACGAGATACTTATCCATATGCACTTTATTAAAAATGTTCATGTTGTAATGCCGATGAGGTACTGGAATAGCCTATCATAAAACAGGAGTAGAGCTTAAACACAAAATATTTCTATTTGTGTCTGATGTTTCCAATCATAATACAACAGCTGTTTTTACCATATTAAAAAACTTGCACCAAAACTGAACCTGCTTCATCCAGACTTGAAAGGCCCGGTCACACCGCCCGAACGGTGCTGGAGCGTCCCTGGAGCGGTGAAAAAAATCATCACCGCTCATAACCGTTCACCACCGTTAAACATTAGTTGGCCCCCATCAAGCAACGCCGTCAATGCTTGGCCACCGCTGATGTTTCTCGAGGGACCCTCTTACCGCTCCGAACATTCTGAGCTGCACAAAATATTGCGAGCGGTGAGAAGGGGAAAATTTTCCGCCCTGGCAAAGTTCACCCCCGCTCCACCAACGCCCAATCAAAGTTTGGCACCGCTATACGCAAGTTCGTGGACGCTTGGATCCGCTAGGCCGATTTCTTGATCGCTGCACCACCGCTGCTTCGCCAGCGTTGCCCGGGAGGCGATTAAACGTTGCAGAAACGTTGGTGGAGCGCTTATAAGCGTTTTACAAGCGGACACGGGGTTGTTGGAACGGTTTTGGGCGTTGAAGCAGCGAGTTGCGGGGGCGATGAACTTTGGTTTGGCGTTGGTATAGAGGTGTGGGAGCGGGACCAGAAGTTGGCTATAAATACGGGGAGAAATGGACCAGGAGCTCATTTGGAATCGAGCTGCCGTTGAGTAATTTGCTTAAAGTTACAGAGTATAACTGTATCAACATGGATGCTGAGAGACTTGCTATGATTGGCGCACAAGTTTAGCAGCAGAATCAGAACCTACTCAGATTGCAACAAGCTGTTGACAGAAGGAGAAGAGAGAGAAGAAGGAGAGACAGAGTTGTGTGGGTAAGACAGTGGATATGGAGAAGGCCTGAACATGGACTGAATAAGAAACTGATGGTGGAGCTCAGAAATGAGGATCCACGAGCCTTTTAACACTTAATCACGATGCCATGTTTGATGAACTTGTACAGAGGCTGACCCCCAGATTGACCAAGCAGGACAACAACTACCGTGCAAGCCTGGAACCAGGTCTCACAATGGCAATCACCCTACGGCACCAGGCCTCTGGTAACACCTACAGAAACATTCAGTATGCCTGGATGGTTCATTAAACATGCCGCTAAATAAACTTTAAGCTCACGCCGCGCGAAAGCGCGCATGCGCAGAACACCGCTTTTTAAACGCTCTCGTTACCGCTATACCAACGCTCGCTACCGCTAAACCAACGCTAAAGCAACGCCGGCTTCAGCGGTTCACCGCTAAACCAACGCCCGTGTTTTCGATTTTTTCCATTTTGTAAACGGTGACGAGCGTTTGGTCCACCTCCCTACCGTTCAAGGAACGCTCCAGCAACGTTCGGGCGGTGTGACCGGGCCTGAAGGTAGTTCATTACTGGAATGACAGGCCCATCTCCTAGTACAAGAACAAGTTTATTTTTGAAATCGTCTGCAATCACACTGAAATCTTCGGAAACGAAGCAGTGGAATTAGTTTGAGTCGGGGCAAGGAAATGCCCATGCGTTGGGTTTAGGGACGTAGCAAACCGACAATTAGGGAAAGCCTGTAAACAAGGAAAGGTCAACATACAGGATGCAAAAGATTTATATAATTAGGTCAAATATATATAACTAGAAATGAGAATGAAAATTTAAATGAAACTTAAAAGTTTATTCCTAAGAAGATGAAATTACATGTATTGTTTAGTGAAGTCGACTCGCTGGTCAGACATAGGCCCATAGATACCTTATTCCTAGAGAAATGGAACGATGTTATCTATCATGATAAAGTCCTTCAAAGAATAGTGCCTCTGGATGGAAGCGAACCCGCACCGTCATGGCGACAGCGCCTAGCCCTGCAATTCCGGCGACGCAACCAACTGAGCTATTCGGGACAACCCCAAAACAGGTTGATCGGATAGCCCTGATATAGGTAACCATCACTGCACGGCAATGGGTTATGATGGTGATTGCAAGCATGAGGCAAACGTGTTTGTTATGGAAGAAGCTCGATGAAGAGGGGATAAGAAATTGTTAAAATGGCCAGAGAGGGACGATATACAGAAAAAAGATTGCGAGCAGTTTGTGCGTAAAATTCAAAAGCAAACTCCTTGCAGCAAAAGCAAACACCAGTTTCAATATCAAGAAATAGACTACATGTTTTTTGACACCAATTAAGTTGAGTTTTAATGAGTTTCACCTGTTTGATTAGATGATGTTATTGTGTTTAGGGTTAATGAATATTCAACTGTTATTGTTGATAAGGTTAGTTGAATATGCATCTTATCACCACTGCTGCAAATTGATGTCTAACGAAATCGAAAGAACTTGTTTGTATGGCTATGATATATTTAAAGGTAAGTACTTAAGAGATTGTATGCATATATACAAAAATCTTACGAACCGTTAAATACCTATTCAGGGAGCATCACCATTCTTTGACAGTCTCTTGATTCAAACAGTGGTAGATCTAATAAGATGCGCTTCTAACTCTACCTATTTTATATTCTATGACATTTATACATTTATGATCGCAGTTGATCATCTTGTTCAATCTTTGTGTAAGCAACTCAGTACAGTAATTTAAGAAATATTAGAATTGTTTCTCACCAGAGAAACGATATCGTATAAGAAAGTATCGTGTTTACGTCGCATTATGCTGAGAAGACAATATGTACATTTAACCAATGTTCTAACTACACTGGTCAATAATAAAAGTTTGATTTCTCCGCAAGGAATTAGTGTACACTCTACAAGTTTGAAACATGAAAGGGTGCATTAGTTTTACTTCTTCATGTGTAATTACCATTAAAATGCCATTGTGCCTTCCTAAACTACTGTATGGGCATTAAATCGAGGTAGGTAAAAAAAAGTCACGAAAGTGACAATACTAAAGGCGGCCAAATCTTGTGTTTATACTTCTGTCTAACGACTAAGCAATCGCATTAATACAGAATAGCATATATTTGTTCAACATTACTTTAAAATCCGTTTTTAAATAAGGAGATATGAATAATTATTTAACAACGGCGAATAGCCCGCTTCTGAAGATTTTTTTTTACTTTTGTATTTGCGGCATTGCCAAATTTGGACGCTAAAGCAGTAACATCCATTGTAGGATAAGCGAATGCGTATGATTTTCTTTGAGATGGAAAACCTGACAAAACAAAGCATGCAACAATAAAACAACAGTACAATACATGTAAAGGAAGTCTTAAAATGGTTGAATTTGAAAAACATATATTGCAAGGGGTCTAACCTAAAGTAAGAAGATCGATGCTTTAAGACGGCCATTTCATGGAGAGTGGTGTCAATTGGTGATAAAACAGCATTGTTTTGTTTACATCGACCACTAATTCAGTAAAGTAAG
Organism: Corbicula japonica; assembly: GCA_038501625.1. Classification (NCBI taxonomy): domain Eukaryota; kingdom Metazoa; phylum Mollusca; class Bivalvia; order Venerida; family Cyrenidae; genus Corbicula; species Corbicula japonica. The sequence continues at coordinate 20,438 of JAZAYU010000198.1, forward strand.
TACATTTTCTTGAATTATAGGTATTGTGTATGAGATAACCACCTAGCCGCTTGTTTCAGACATCTGCTTCTGGTCCGTTTTTGTCTGTCCATGCAGTGGTTGAAGCGTGAAAGAAGGGATAGCGACATAGGGGTCCAAACTCTGCAATGTCTGCAGACTGATTTTGGGAGCTTTAGAGAATTAGATTTCGCCTTGCTGTGTTTGCGGGGTGCGGCACACATTATTTAACACTTAAGAACGTTTCCTGTGCTAATAGGAGCCTCTGTGTTCATTTTTTTTTACATTTAAGACGATTTCATGGAGAACTGTCTCACTTTAGGACAATTTCATGGAGAATACAGACGAGACATTCTAATACTTTTAAGTGTTCGAATATTTATTTTTGTTAAACGAAATACAAAGAAAAGCGAATAAATTTAAATTATTTCTGGTCAGGACATTTAATTCTCCACTAAATTCGATGTACAATGAACAGAAACACCTGGTGTTATTATAAGAAGTGTCATAGTCAATATACTTCCACCAATTAACAGTGATTGGCAGTTTGAGTGACCGTTAATATCAATTATCAGGGCTTCTTGATAACAATACGGACCGGTGTTTAATAAAGAGTTTTGCCATGAGGTGTGAATTCACTAATGCCGGTGTATGTTTTAATTCAAAACTTTACCATTGGGTAAAGCTAAAAAGGTAAAAAGCCCTATCAAATGATTGTCATAATAAAGATAATTTGCATAATCAGTATCACGCGCATCCAATCCCGATCATATGACTTTTCGACTGGTGCATACGTTAAAATGGGATGTCTTAAGATGAAATTGTGTCGCGTAATCCGTTTTAAGCACTAAAGTATAATACAGTCATGGATACCTAACAAGCAATGATATACTGGTCTTAACTGTGCTCATTGCAGTTAATGGGTGCAGTTCTTGACTTGCCAATATAATCATGTTCAATACATGGTACAATAACAATAAAAATTACAGGCATACTTCTGTTCATTATAAACTAATCAGTGTCTAACCTCTCCAAAATTTATAGCTCTCCATGAAATTGTCCTAAAGTGAGACAGTTCTCCATGAAATCGTCTTAAATGTAAAAAAAATAAACACAGAGGCTCCTATTAGCACTGGAAACGTTCTTAAGTGTTAAATAATGTATGCCGCACCCCGCAAACACAGCAAGGCGAAATCTAATTCTCTAAAGCTCCCAAAATCAGTCTGCAGACATTGCAGAGTTTGGACCCCTATGTCGCTATCCCTTCTTTCACGCCTCAACCACTGCATGGACAGACAAAAACGGACCAGAAGCAGATGTCTGAAACAAGCGGCTAGGTGGTTATCTCATACACAATACCTATAATTCAAGAAAATGTACTTACTTTACTGAATTAGTGGTCGATGTAAACAAAACAATGCTGTTTTATCACCAATTGACACCACTCTCCATGAAATGGCCGTCTTAAAGCATCGATCTTCTTACTTTAGGTTAGACCCCTTGTATTGGCTTTTAAGGGCAATTTGGGTCGAAATAGATGAAAAAGGAATGGCAAATAGACTAAACAAGATTATATTTCTTTGAGACATAATCCTCTCATGGAATAAAATAATTAATGTTTAGCGAGAAAACATCTAAAACTAAGAAATAATTTGGAATAACAAAAAATATTCATAAAATGGTTTGATCTAATTCATAAATTCAGCTGAAGTTTAAAATCACTATTGCAACAAGGAATTTCACAGCCATTTTTTTATGGAGATTTAATTTATAAACATAAGAAGATAAAAGGCGATGTTAATTTCTCCCGGTTATTCGTAAAAACCATCTGTAAATTTAAAAAGAAAGGTTACCAACATGATATTTTACAGCGCTCTGCAGGCCTGGTGATTAACCCATCTACAGTTGATCATTATGCTTACCTCTTTGGTTGCACGACGGTGGCAGGGGTGTAAGAGTTTATGAAAGTTTATGGGGAAATCTTTTCTTAAAAGAACCTAAAAGCTCGATTTGTTTCTTTTATCCCTGTCATCGTGTTCTTGCTGATTTTACTCCAGGTGCTCTGGTCTCGGAAAGATCATTGAGTACCCGCCCTTTGGCTTTGCAATGCTATAAAATTCTTATGTTTATATGTTTGTATGCTTTTGTATGCAACATTGTTGAGCTGATGAGTGGGTTGGAGTTATTTCACCAAGACAATTTGTACTTGTTTTGTGATACGAGAACTTGTTGGGGCAAGTGTGAGGTTGGTGCACCCTAGAACCTGGTTTAAACCCACAGTGGCAATTTGTTTTGCCACTGACCGTTCCAAGGCGGTATCCCCAAAGGTTCTCTTGTTTATTAATTGTTTGTGGCGTCCTATTTGAATTGACATACATATATAAAACATGCGCTCTCTCTCTCTCTCTCTCTCTTCCTCTCTTCTTTTTCGCTGCGTGGGGAGGCTTTGTTTTTTGAGTGTGGCGATTCCTGATATGCATATGTTGCTTTTTTTGACAAAAGTATTAAATACGTAGAACATTAAACGATTTTCGCAACAATTCGTTTTACTCCATTGAAGAAATGAAGCGCATTTATGGTATCCAAGCAAAAGATCAATTTAAATATAACATTCTCATCTATTGTATTCCAAAATCCATCAAACAAAAAAACGATTATTTATATTAAGAAGATACGAACAATTTTTACTTACAAACAAGCATAAAAGACACACATGTTAACAAATGTTTCTACAATATGTTATTTAAAAAAGAAGACAGCATAATAATTACATCCCAAACAAATTGGCGAGATATACTAAATTAAAGTAATATATTAAAATAGGAAGACAATCATAATGATGTATTTTAAGCAACTTTCATGTGACTTTGTAATGAGGAACTTTCAATATAAATTCATGTTCAGAATAATTCCAACCAATAAACGTCGCATGAAAGAAAAATTTTTATATTATAGTACCAATTATAGACGGATTTTAAAAATATTTGACAGAAAATAAATTAAGTTCGAAAACATAGACAAATATGGTTATGACCTCTAATAAACACACATTAATATAACAAGTAATGACGTTTCTTTATATTTTTCATAAACAACAATGGATAGAACCGTTTTTATTATTTTTTCTTATTTCTTTTCTTTTCAATTGATGTATTACTTTGGAATAACACTTAGTGTCAATCCGCTGGTTTTCCTAAGATGAGAGAGTTGATGGGTGTTAGATTGTGAGGATGCATAAATGCGGAAATGAGTGAAAGCTTTTGAGAGTGATCGAGTGAATAAAAACTCAGTTCGAGCGAAAAACCTATAGATAATAGCACTGTATCTTTGTTAATTATCAACTTTTACAATGGTTAAAGCTGTCCAGTATGTTTTAATTTGATATGTTCTTGTGGAATTGATTAAAAAATGAATAAAACAGTGCTGTTAAATCTTCTGTCGAACGACTTAGCAATCGCATTATTTGAATAAGGAGATATGAATAATTATTCGTATCGGCGAATAGCCCGCTGCTGAAGATTATGTGACTTTTGTTTCACCCTATCTTATGGGGTTTCAAAGGCACGTTGTTAATCCATAAAAAGAAAACAATATATTCTATAATGTTTTCGAAGATATCTATCCCATTCAACGAGTTATTAAAATAATACAAGTTTTAGCTTTCCAAAAAGCTAGTCGGTCATTAGTAAATAAATTAAGAGAATAAGTAGGTATGTATTCGTGATTGTATTTACTTTTGGACCAATGGAAGTCAATGATATGGCCAGTTTTCTGTTGATCAATGTCACACAGATTGTATCTGACAAACTATTTGTGAATTTTGTTGATATTTCAAGTTTCAAGTTTATTTTCATTTCTCTGTATGTACAAAACTTAAACAACGAAACATATATGCACTCTACCATGCGGTTACTTTATAGAATGCAAACAAAGTTGAACGGCTGATGTTTGATCGATTGAAACATGAAGAAGACGTGTGCCGGCAAAAGACATTAATATAAATAATCATGTCTCTAGTAGACGTAATTTACTTTTGTATTCAGTATGTGTAGAAATAATGACGTTGTTTAAGCATCAGCGAATCGGATGAATATGTTACATTAACGAATGCTCAAAGATGTACCATAGAACTTTCCACAGTCGATGCTTATTTGTACATTGAGCAGGAAAGCGATGCTTATTATATTCAGTATTCATTATCAACATTCATAAAGTGTAGTTTTAGTTGGGTCAGCAGATCTCGTCAAACTTGAAGTTGACGAGCGTTAGAAGACAGTAAACACTTAATTAGTATGCTGATTCATTTATTAATTCACTTAAGCTTTATGCTGCTCATATCTTTTGTTTTTGTTTGAACGTTTTTCTCTGAAACTATTACAGAAACTCAAGAAACACTATTTGTATTTAAATTAATCTATTATCAAAGAAATTGTCGTTATGCTACTGTTCTGAAAATTCTTTACAACTATTTATCTACTTTAAAAGCTGGTTTTACATTGCTTGCAGTATATTCTAGTAGATCGCCCTTACATAGAAATGATAGTGCTTGTGTTGTCTACCTTACTGTACTTGTCAAAATAATGTTATTGTTTAGTATCACAAGACCGATTCCAGATTCGTTATATTGCAAGTGTATGGGGAAGCAGACATTGGGGTCATGGGTATCCCCGGAAATCTTTTACAAGTTAAACTCAATTTGGATTGCAACTGCGACGAGTCCAACCGTTCACTATACATGTAGATCCCAAGAAGAGAACGCATGGATAGATGCGGTTTTGAGAGGGAATAAATGAATCAAAATAAATCAAATCTTATTTCGTTAATAATTCATATATTCAAGGGCAAGTTTTGAAAATTATGGCTGCGGAAGTTTTGTAACATATTTAATAGTTAAAGATTAAATGATAAAAATACAGATGCACATATAGAATGGTTACCAAGTTTCTATTTTAAACAATCGTTTAATTTTTTTTCTTAAAGTAGATGAAAAATCACTTTGAAAACCACCGAAGACGAAAAATGTGAAAATATTGCTGGCCCCGTTTCATTAAGCCTGTTAAAGACTTTTAAGCATTTCAAAAACATAAAATACCGCATCGTAATTAGTGCTCCAACTTGGATATCAAACGGATAGGGCAATAGATAGATCTAAAAAAAAACATGGCAGTCTGTGCGCAAGAAGCTCAAAACTGGGCACTTTTATGCAAATCTTTGAGAAAGAGCATAATATGTAAAAGTCCCTCCGAATGAGAAATTGAGAAAAAAAGATAAACTGTAATGTTCATAATTAACTAATGAAGAAATGGGTAGTCATCAAACCAACTAGCTTTAAACTCTCGCAACTCGGGTTTTAACATTCATATATTGCGCTTGTGAAATTCAAAATTATGAGGTTGATTAGCTGATAACAACTACATTTGTAATTTATGGATTGAAATGATTTTTCAACATACTTGACTGAAAAAGTACTTGTAACTGAGGTAACATGTCGCCATTTATCCTATAAATTGATATTAGACAAGTTCAATAAACAAAATCATTATTGACGCTTCCACGCTGAACGTGTAATCAGAAAGTGCAATTGACCTCCTGTGGCCATCCTAGTCGTTTATCATTGTCGTCTGCAGCTAATTGATAGTATTTTTGACTGTCTTTTAGCGTACCGCCGCCTCATTGACTACGCTTATGATATTAGATAAAAAATATTTTTCCCATGCTGATCTCCTATGTTTACTTTAAACAATGATCATGTCTCATTCGCTAAACCTCCCGTAACTTCTGAGAACATTGCACTGGAAATCACAAACAAATTGCAAAATCGCTGACCTCTTGTTTTTTTCTTTAAACAATGGTCACCTCACATTCGCTAAACTTCCGTTAACTTCTGTGAACATTCACAACATTTGCACTTGAAAGCGCAAAAAAGCAAAATCTCTCTTTAAAAGACAATATGTTGACAATTAAGCAAAGTTCTGAGCATTAGTTTCCTCCTAAATGCTTGTTTAAAACATCTCCACTTTTGCTATAAGCCTCTACTTTTTCACGACCGTATGTTTGGTGATTTATACCACAAGAAAGAAAAATTTTAATGTTAACACATTGGTAAATGTTTTCATCAATTTTCAAAGTCAACGCATGGACATGATTTTTTTTTGAAATCCGCATTATTTCATCTAACATGGCATACACTGAAATTGACATCATTAAAACAAAACAAAAAAAAAACAGGAAAATGTGCGAGAACCAGCAATATTACATGTTGAAGATCAGCATTCTAACGACATCGTTGAAGATCAGAATAGCAAATATAATAATTTGAATCCCTGTCAGGCTGCTCACCCTAGGACAGTGACAAAATTTTGTTGTTGAACATAAACTCTAGGTTTTGAATTACATTTTTGTTTAAAAGTGTATGCTAATGTCCGACTAGCTTTTTGTAAACTTTTGTTTACAGACAGCCTTTCCAGCCAAAGTCGGATATTAGTCTCTAACAAAAGCATAAACGTTGTTTGCTTTTGACCAACAAAATCATTATAACGGATCGAATCTATTTTCATTTATGAAATCATCCAGAACAGTTGTTTGATTCAAATAAAGTATCAGTTCAACTTATATGCAAATAATATTTTGCTATGAAGGTTTGCATCACGTGACTTTCTAAAAAAAGACGCATAACATTATTTCTACACCATGTAGAAAATTCAACACACGTATGTTTATATAATTTAACATGTCGTTATAGATCAGCTCAATTTCTGATTTGATGTTACTACAACGTCCAAATATTGTTTCATCAACATATAGAAGAATTTTCTTGCAAATATGGGGAACGGGATAGCATTCTCAAGCTCTAGACGGGCGGCTTTGTCTAAAGTGACCACGTCCGGTGCCGCTGTTAACCGGTGTTACCCTTTAAAGTTCAAGTTTGGTCCATTATAATATGTCGGTCATCCTGCAATTATCTATGTAGTTAAAACATTGTGTAAGTAATGGGGTGGCTATACAACGTAACTTTTAAAATGTACCGTAATCACCCTAAGTATTGGGACAGTTAAAAATAATTAAAATTGTTCGTGTCCCAAAATTTAGGGTTGCAAAAAAATATTTTATCAAAATGTCTCCCAATATTTTGGGTATTGTCGAGTTGCATGCATGCACCAATTATTATAAAAACATAAAAGGACGTTATTACAGAACGTATACGGATCTTCCGTTATAGATAATAATACGAAATCAAGTGATTTTAAAACCTTTTTAAACTTATTTTGTGTTTGGAGAGTAAAAAAGTTCATGTTTGTGTCGAGCATTATTTAATTAAGTGGTAATTGACATGTTTATCCCTTTGCGTGTGTTTGATGACATAAGCTTGGCCAATTGAAACAGGTGGCTTAATTTGGGATGTTCTCGCACCTTTGTCGGTCATTGGAAACTCGTTTTCATAAGAATTAACTTTAATACTTTGGACCTTAACTGACACCTTAAGCTGTTATCTGCACCGGCACAATCATTTTAGCGAGTTACTAACAATAAACAGATTAAAACAACCAAATCTCAGAATAAAATAGTTTGGATACTTGTATATAATTAACTTAAAATTAAAATGTTAGCCATTATTATTACAGAGAAACGTAAGTTTAATAAAAAGAAAATGTACATCGGTTCTTTATATATTATATTTTTTCTAACTGAATCCCTTATGTTGAATATCTCAACGTTTAAAAATTGTGTTTTGCAAATATACAGCATAAAAGGATAAACTACTCAAAAGCACCGTAAGTATTGAGAAAAAACACGACCCGACTTGCATAATTACCGAGCGCATTTCCCGTGTCCGAAAATTTAGGAACGCGAAAATATTGTTTCTTTAAGTGTCCCAAAACTTAGAGACACCAAAACAAAACTAATCCTAAAAGTGTCCCAATATTATGGGATGCAAAAAATAATTATTTTCGTGAAAAATAAGGGTGTCCCAATACTTAGGGTGAGTGCGGTAATATACATATTTATATTGGAAAAATCAATCGCGTCAGGTAGGGTTGTGTATTTTTTCTCTGTAACTTGTGAATCGATTATGATTAGATATGCCGCACCGTTCTTCTGCTAAGACCCCAGTTTCACAGACGGTCGGTGCCCAATCGGTTAGTCGCTGTTTTGATTGGTTGTCATGCGTTATTTTATTTCTGGTTTTCTGTGTAACCAGCCATCGGAGATTGACAAGTGTTCATAGGTTAAATAGATATTTCATGGGCTGCTGGTAAACATTAACTCTCATCTTTTTTGTTCTATCGGTGGTAAGTAATAGTTGATCGGTTGCTTATCGGTGGCCCATCGGATATAACGGTTGTAGACAGGTTGTCGATCGGTGAAATCGGTTGTAGACAGGTTGTCGATCGGTGATGATCGGTTGAAGACAAGTTGTCGATCGGTGATTTGCATAATATTTTCACCGATGGAGAATTTTAAACATGTCTAAAAATCCCGATCGGTTATTTTTCACCGACGAAACTCATCTTTTCCCAATAACAGTTGATAGGTGGCACACAGGTGACCAATAGTTGATATCGGTGGTAAATCACTTGTCATCGGTTCACTCAATTATTTTGCTAAAAAAACTACCGATCGATCACCGATGGCTCTGTGTAACTGGGGTTTTACCAATCATTTGCATCCTCAGTTAGTCTCTCCTATTTGTTTACGGTCGTATTTTTCAACATTCAAAGACAACTTTTGTCTGAAGAGTCCTAAGTTTGAATGTCGTAGACTCACAACCCTTATATATGATTCTCGCCAGTTAACAGTTTATTAACGCTTACCATGTTGTTTAGCCAGTGTTATTTAATATTCTGGGACATACGCATATTGTATTTTATTCGAACCCTTTATAGAGTTTTTATAGTGTTTAAAACGAGTGTCGCACACACGTGGAAAATGGAGAATGTCGTACACACTGGTTTTCTAATTTAGGCACCGGATGCTGTGTTTGTACTGTAGAGATGGAAAGAAAGCATATGTTTATAAAAATATCAATTTTAAAGAAGACGCCAAAACAATTAACGAAAATGAGAATCTTTTGGGTTACCGATGAGGAACGATTAGTGGCAAAACAACTTGCCACTTGGGGTTTAAAACTATATTCGAAACTGCACTAACCTCGCACTTGCCCCAACAGGTTCTCATGAAAAATTGGCTGTGAAATACCTTCTTACGATAGTAACTTTAAACTGCATTTGTATTTTGAAATACACCTGGATATCGTCGATAAAACTTGCAAAATGTTTTCCATTATATTATATGAGATACCGTTAACCTTGTTTGAAAAGTTTTTTTTCCAGTAATGCAGAGATTATGTTTATTAAATCTTAAACATCATTATAAGCTCTACCAAGCGAAAAGTTTTAAGATATTAGCCCCGTAAGATGTTGCAGTAGGAGCATCGCCGTCTAAAAACCGGAAAATGTACTATATATAAACTATATCATCTCTTTTATGCTTTAGTAGTGACGTAAGGTTATATTTTCAACTGAAAATATTTAGATTTACTAAGTTTGCTTGCTTTTCTGAGTTGTTAGCTTTTAATTATTAAGTTGCAGTTCATTGTGATAAAGTTTATTTACTAGAAAAAGAAAATGGATATTATCAGTATTCAATGAATAATCAACGATGCGTTGTTAAAGGCTGTAATAATGTCATCTTGATGTTCGGTAGAAAGAGATAACAAAAGGTCTATTATTCTGTTATTCGAATAACCATTACCATCCCTATAATAAATAACACTGGCTAAATAACATGGTAAGCGTTAATGAAATGTTACGGGAGAAAACTATTTGATTTTAGGCTTGTGAACGATTTAAACTTTTGACGCTTCAGACAACATTTGTCTTTGAATGTTTGAGAAAACGTCGCAAGATAAAAGGACAGACTAGATTTGGACGAAATGCTTGATAACAGAAGTACGCTGCGATTTGTCTTGTCAAAATTGGTCAAGAGAATACTGAGAATCAAGCAAAACCCTACCTGAAGCGAGTGATTTTTTTCCAATAAATGTGCACGACATTCTAAAACTCACGTGGAATATCCAACCTGAATGAAATAAGATATATCATCCGTGAAAGATATTTACTAAAATTTAAACAAACCATTTCGTTAAATAAAGTATTACCTTGAAGAAAGCTGTGATGTCCAAAGAGGTTTCCGTTTTAAGTCAGTACGCAGGTCGTATTTAAATGTTGGTACATTGCTCATTATCATTAACGTGCGTGATAATCTGGTTCCGTTTGACACAAACATTACCTCAGCTAATGAAGTTATTATAGTTGGATGATTTCTGTCATTTCCTTCTTTTGACGTATCGGCAAGGCGAATATTAAAGACTCGAACACACGAAAGGTCGAAAATTGCTTATTTGTCGTATGCTCGTCTTTCGTCTTCCGACGAAACAACTAAAAAAGAGAGGCAACACGAACTTTTGATACCTGCCTACATCAAAAGTAATAATACAAAAGTTCCAGTGTTCTCCTGAAAAATGACGTAATTTGCCTTATTCAACATTTCTTTACTTCTCTCAGCTGTCACGAACAGACGAAAACTATTCATCTTCGTTCTTTCGGTGATTCGACTCCCAGTAAGCATGTGCATAACAATTAAACTTAAATATAAATACATTTCAGCAAAACATGCACAGGTACTTGAAACAAACTATTTTTAATGTTCTATATGGGCTATATATTGTCCAACAATATTGACCTGGCACTTCATTAATTTTCGTAAAGGTCATTGATTAAATACGGGTATCGGCGAAAACACCGATATATTATTCAATTTACACCTCGGTGACGTGTGGAGTACTGGAATAGACGCCGGACTACCCGATCGTAACATTTACGAAAATTAACGAATATGGGGTCAAATGCAAGAGTGCCAGGTCAAAATTGTTGGACAATACTATAATAAGACTAAAGGTAAACGATGGCTGCTATGCATGTCCATACAATTTGCTGAGCACAATTTTAATTCCACAGAATGTGCCATCAAAAACAAAGTTTTTCACATTGATCATGTATCATTCGTATAGGAAATATCATCCAGTCTTCCTATATAGCACAATGGTTCGAAAAATACAAAAGTTTCCTCAAAATTGTTTACCTTTAGTCTTATTATAGTATATAGCCCATATAGAACATTAAAATAGTTTGTTTCAAGTACCTGTGAAAACATGATTATTCGTAACTATCTTAAATAAAATAAAAAAATTAATATAGTTTTATCGCATTAAATGTCAAATTAGATAAATAATAAGTTGATTTCGAAAGTTGGACCTCCATTTTGCGAAATGAACTACATTCCTTTAATACTATCCCATGCTAACATCCCGAACTATTCTGCAATTTTATGGAAAATAAAATATGAGTAAACCATTAAATATTGCAACTATCACATAAGACCTCATAACCTTCTGAAAATTGGGTACTGAACAGACACTATATAATTAACTGGTTTAAGCGTGTAGTTTTAACAGAAAAAAAGGCGCATAATATTTGAAATTCTGGCTCAGTGATTGGATGGAAAATTGTGGTAGACATTAAATACATAATTATTGACACTTAATATGCTAAAAACTTCTATGCTCCCTGTAAGTTACATAAGGGTTTCAATATGAAAAAAAAACAATTAACCAGTGGACCGCGGATAACAGAACCAACTCTATGGACCTTGTTTTATGGTATACCCTTATAAAATGTGTTGTTGTCTTATTTCACAAGCGTTTTATTTTAGCTAGTTTCACGATTCCTTTAATGTCGAGTACCTACCTACCACATACCTACCCAGTTTGTCTTTTGGTTACTGTGTTTTGGTTAAAATGTTTTTGCATGCAACCTTGTCGAGAGGTTTAGTGAGTTTGACCTAATTTGTACATGTTTTATACGATTCTGTCGTGGCAACAGTGACGTTGATTGGTCATCTACATGTATATTCATTTCCATAGCTGCCCATGAACAGGCTCAATCGAAACTGGCCTGCAATATTTGGATATTTGTCGTGTTTGGTGACTTTAAAAGTTCTCTTTTCATCTTTCTATACTTTCTACTGTTTTAATTTTTGCCTATGGCGTTCTCTGTGATATACAGGATTTGTTTTCTATGAACCCCTGTCAAAATTCTATTCGGTTGAGTTCCGCCCAATCACTTATTTGGGGACCATAAGCCGCTAAATATGGAATATTATAAGTCTGAAAGTATCCACCGTCATATGCAAACCATCTTTTGGGATGGATCTAAATTGTTTACTAGAGTTAAAATTGACGTGTGCTCAACCCGGGCCAGGCGGCGAGGGATGTATTTTGTAATATCATTTCTGCCTATGAAAAGACTAAATCAAACCGAGCTTGCATTTTTAACCAGCGAAGCTGGTTTTACTAATCACAATTCTGAAATCGGTATCAAACCAAAACGAGGCACTGGCAACTGGCGATTTACGCATTTCAGAGTAATCAGAGCAAGCAAAGTAGTCCAAGTTTCATGTTACGTGTTAAAGTTGGCTCGTGCCACGTTAGTATCGCTAAAGGAATACTTGACTGCTTCACTGCAATGTCCCTAGTTCAGAACATAATCGACAACAGAAAACCAATTTTATCTAGGGGTTGAGAGATTCTTTAGCGAGCCACAGATTTGTTACCTTTAGGTAGAGATATAAACGATATCCCCGATGTTAGGATATTACAATAGCTTAATATTAATTCTGAAATATTTAATATATCTTTTTCTGCTAATTCGAAGCTCAAAATAACAGTGAAAACAGTTTCTTTATTTTGTCATTTTAATACCATATCAATACTGGACGTTTGTTCCGCTGCTAAACTGTTTGTTTCAAGTGTTTTTTGTTTTTTTTATAATTAACAATAACGATAATGATAAATTTCCATCTTAGCATATTTTTCTTCAATTGTCCACTTTATGAAATAAATGCGCAAATGTTTTCACTTGAAATTTTCAAGACATATTGCGAACATTTGTTTATTATTTGATGATAGGCGTTCATGATTGTTGTAAATCACTGAACATGAAGCAATCATCATTGCTGAATATTTTTATATATTGGATTTCCACATATAAGCGTGAACAGTAAACAGTCAACTATTGAGATGTGTAAAATTTTACATATTAAAACTAGTATACCTGATATTATTTGTACAGAAATAGGGACATGTAAGATTTACAGATCTATGTATTCTTCGGGTTATCATTTTTGTTTATTGTTAGTGATGTCTTTTTTGAAACTGATCATCTTATTAACCATGCTCTCTCCCACTCTCTTCTTCTTGACTGTGTAGGGAGGCTGTTTTTTTTTCTGAATGTGGCGATTCCTGATATGCATATTTCACCTTTTCTTTGAACATGCTACGGGCAAGCGCGGTACTCGACCGGCTTTCACGTACGTGGCAGGAGACACGTCGACAGTAAAGCCATCAGTGTTCCAAGGAACGGACTATGATTTGTTTCAGGAATAATGGATAATTTACATTTTTTCCAAAGGTGAAGATGTTTACTAGGTTAACCTTTTCGATTAAGCTAGAGAAGACTATTATTTTTGTTCGGAGTACATGAAATAATAGGCGCAATAACACAGTGAATATGCAAATGTCAGTGACGTCACAATTTCCCGCGTTTTGAAGAAAGCCAAATAACAGTAAACGTATGTGTGAATATAGAGGACAAAAAACCATGATGAAGCCTAAAATTAAAAACGACACATCTGTCTGCTGAAACTGATGTTATATGAACGTATAGTAAGCTAATGGACATTTATCCTATCTCCTTAACAACCAAAACTCAATGATATGTTTACGAATGTCTTAAATCTGGCACATTTTTTCTAATAATATGCTACATGAAAAAATACGTTGGAAATTTATGGTATAAGCTATAGTAATTCATTTTCGTCTGAAATTTTCTTCAATTTTACATGTGTCTTATCTAGCATTAAATTCCAATGCTTTCGGCAATCTTATGACTCTCGGTTGTTTTATCTTAATATGTAGGATTCTCAATTCTATGATGATTTTTTTTACATTTTATTCACAATGAAAGAAACAATTATATACTTCTTATTTTAAATAAATGCATAATCATTCCCATCGATCGGGTCTCACTTTTTATATCATTTTTCGTGTTCATTCTGTCTTTGGAATGTCGGTACACAGATTTCACTATTATACTTTCTTGCTTAAAACCCTTTACTCAATATATACGCATTTCATCACATAGGTGACCAGTTCAGGTCCCAGTCAGCTCGCACAATAGTGCCATCTGATCTGGATCTAAAATTTGTGATTACTGGTCAGAAAAAATTAATGATTCTAAAAGCGAACATTTTAAATCCAAATCAGATCGCAAAGATGTGCCAGCTGATATGGATCTAAACTGTTTGCCCAAGCTATGAAGGTATATCTATGGAGTAAAGGGTTAACGGAAGCCTTCATCCAGATAATACATGGAAACCCTTATTTCCACTATCATATAGACAAGATGAAGGTCTTTGCGAGTGAAACAAGATCTTTTGCTTTTTCGTAAATGGATACATGTATGAGAATCATGGCAATGGTTATTCTCAAGAAGCAAAATCGTTTCTCTGGTTTTCTGTACTTTCAGTACTTTGATTTATATTTGTCGTGTTTTCAACATTCCCTATTCAAATATAAATGTTACCTTAAGGGTCGTCTTCAGTCCTCATTGCACTGACAGCGGTAAAAATTAAAATAAAAAAATATGTAACGGCAAAATGTAGTTCATAAAAATTTGCAAAAGAAATCGATATAAGTGTATATTCATTAAAATATATTAAGTAGAGTTAGAGAAGAAAAGAAAAAAGCTAGACCCAAAAATTCCCTAACGTTTAAGTACGATGAGAGAAATCAACGTTTGTCATCGGTTTACGCGACCAGGAAATTTGTTGTCAAAGAGTTTTATTAATATCTCATATAGTTTACATATGTAGGTCAAAAGGAAATAAGATGTTGTTGTCAGTATCATATTACTCATGTAAGAATTTAAAAAAAAATGTATAATTATTTATTTTTGTGTAAATTTATGTAAGAAAAGTTAACAGATTTTTAGCGCTTATTTTTCTTTACTGTTCTAACGTGTCTTAGTATATTTAAAGTAAAGATACATAAGTAACGTTTATTTGTGAACAGTGTCATTGAAAGGCATTGTGCCGTAATTGAGATCATGATAATTTTCTTTTAGCGTGCAACTGGGACTGTAGACGGCCCTTTAACATTAAACTAGAAAATGCTTTTCTTATGGAGAAGTCAACACAGTTGGTGCAAATGACTGAATATTTATTGTAGAGCTCTACTTAATATAGATATACAATTCATGTCGATGTCCTTGAGCGTTCCGGGTAGTGCCGTCTGTGTCATTAAAATCTGAAAAACAAAACAAAACAAAATAACCAAATATAAAGTATACTATAAAACACAAATGGTTTCAAGACCTTGTTGGACAGTACCATTGTAAATAGGCGGAGAGGTTTTGATGTTTTTCTGTACTTTGGATGTTGTAGTTGTTTTTCAACTCGACCGTTACATAATATTATTCAGTAGTTTATGGTTATAATATAATAGTAAAATGAATAGTAACAACATCTAAACTATTCCGCCCTAATAAAAAATACACACCGTTCAACCCGATAAGATGAATGCCGTGGGTAAGCTGACGGCAGTTGCTTGTGTACATGAACGTTTTCGGCGAAAGTAAGTATTGGCCTGATTTTTACATTTTCATGGAATGAACTTTTTCGTCAGTTTGCAGTTTCGTCAGTGGATTACCCACGGCATTCACCTTATCGGGTTGAACGGTGTGACTTTACTCCAGAAGCTCGCGCTAACAATACGTTATTCGTGCAGCTTAAAAAAAAACAAGATGTGATTTAAATGGAATTTAACAGTATGCAGGCTTCATGTTAGTATTTTGGGGTTGTGTATGTAACCAATATTACGCGAAAGTGTCTCTTTTAATATATACCCTCTCGCTCAAATCATATTTTAATGCACTAAACAATAAAAATCTAGTCAACAACGTGATTTACATTATAGTAGAAATATAAATTGTAACGCAATAGCAAATTTAGGAATACAGTATGAAAGGGATAAGATATCTGAACGGTTGTAAAACAGTGACGGAAATTTCCTGTTTGGGGAACTATGTATGCCTAAAATTACCGGAAAGTAACGATCAAATTTCACACTTAGTTATGACGTTGCATATGACATGGACAACTGTTGAGATACAGGATTGGAAAACCACACTATGAATACTTATTTATTAATCTGACGCGTTGTATCAATCTTGTGAATTAAAAACTACACTATGTTAAAACCATTCATGACAAATTTATATATCAACCGGCAGCGGAAAATAATCTGGGTTTCAAATCATGAAGTTGTTATATAAGCATGTAACGTGCTTGCGACCCTACAGAACGGATGTAAGATGAAAGTTGAATAAACTCAATTAAAACATCTGTTTGAAAATTGACAGTTATAAAATGACAGACAAATTTAGCCATTTAAATATCTTACTGTGCACGCTTGTTAAAATTGAGAGCATCACTTGACTGTGCACTTCTGTTAATATTGACATCAGCAACCAGTGTGCACTCTTGTCAATATTATCAACATATCTGACTTTGTACTCTCGCCAATATTGACAATACCATCTGACTTGGTGCACTCTTGTCAATATTGACAATTCCAGCTGAATTTGTGTACTCATGACAATATTGACAACTCCGGCTGACGTTGTACACTATTGTCCATATCGACAATAACAGTTGCCTTTGTGCACTCTTATTAATATTGACAATGCTAGCTGACTTTGTGCACTTTTATCAATATTGACAAAACTAGCTGTTTGGGACTTTAGTCAATATTGACAATGCCAGCTGACTTCTTTGCATTCTTGACAATATTAACAACCCCACCTGACTTTGTGCAGTCTTGTCAATATTGACAACGCCAGTAGACCTTGTACACTCTTGTCAATATTGACTACCCATCTGACTTTGTGCAGTCTTGTCAATATTTACAACACCAGCTGACTCTGTGCACTCTTGTCAATATTGACAACCCCATCTGGCTTCGTTCACTCTTGTCAATATTGACAACCCAACCTGACTTTGTGCACTCTTGTGAATATTGACAACGCCAGCAGACGTTATGCACTCTTGTCAATATTTACAATGCCATCTGACTTGTGATCTCTTGTAAATATTGACAACACATGCTGACTTTGTGCATTTTGGCTAATATTAACAAAACCAGCAGCCTGCGTGCACTCTTGTCAATATTGACAATACCAGCAGCCTGTGTGCACTCTTGTCAATATTGACAATACCAGCTGGCTTTCTGCAGTCTTGTCAATATTTTAAACACCAGATGTCTTTGTGCACTCCTGTCAATATTGACAACGCCAGCAGACATTGTACACTCTTGTTAATATTGACAACACTTGCTGATTTTTTTGTACTCTGTCAATATTGACACTGCCGCCTAACTTTGTGCACTCTTGACAATATTGACAACCCATTTTGACCTTCCAGCTGGCTTTCTGCTGTCTTGTCAATAACGACAACACCAGCTGACTTTGTGCGTTCTTGTCTAGATTGACAACACCAGCTAAATTTGTATACTATTGTCAATATTGACAACATCAGCTGCCTTTAGGTACTCTTGTCAATATTGACAATACAAGCTGACTTTGTGCGCTCTTTTCAATATTGACAACACCTGCTGACTGTGCAATCATGTCAATATTGACAACCCCACCTGACTGTGCAATTATGTCAATATTATGTCAATATTGACAACACAAGATGATTTTATTACTCTTGTCAATATTGACAACACCACCTGATTTGTGCATTCTTGTTAATATTGACAACACTATTAGACTTTGTACACCCTGGTCAATATTAAAAATGCCAGCTGACTTGTGTACTCTTGTCAATATTTACAATCCCAGCTGACATTGACAACGCCAGGTGACTTTATACACTCTTGTCAATATTGACAATGCCAGCTGAATTGAGTACTCTTGTCAATATTGGCAACTCTAGCTGACTTTGAGCAATCTTATCAATATTGACAACGCCATCTGTCTTTGTGCACCCTTGTCAATATTGACAACACCAAATGACTTTCTGAGCTCTTGTAAATAGTTATGCTTAATTTGTGCAATCTTATCAATATAGACTAAACCAGTTGACTTTGTGCACTTTTGTCAACATTGACAACAACAGCTGACTTTGTGTAGTCTTGTCATTATTAAAAACACCAGCTGACTTTGTGCACTCTTGTCAATATTGACAACGACATCCGACTTTGTAAACTCTGGTCAATATTGACAATATCAGCTGACTTGTGTAACTTGTCAATATTGATAACCCCAGCTGACTTTGTGCACTCTTGTAAACATTGACAACACATGATGACTTTGTGCATTTTGGTTAATATTAACAACACCAGCTGCCTTTGGGCACTATTGTAAATATTGACATCATCAGCTGACTCTGTGCACTCTTGTCAATATTGACAACACCAACTGTCTTTTTGCACTCTTGTCAATATTGACAACACCAGCTGATGTTTATACTCTAGTCAATATTGACAACACCAGCTGACTCTTTGCGCTCTTGTCAATATCGACATTACCAACTGACTTAGTGCACTCTTGTCAATATTGACAACACCAGCTGATTTTTGTGCTCTCTTTTCAATAATGACAACCCAAGCTGACTTTGTGCACTCTTGTTAATATTGACAACACCAGCTGATTTTTGTACTCTAGTCAATATTGCCAACAGCAACTGACTTTGTGCACTATTGCCAATATCGACATTACCAACTGACTTTGTGCACTCTTGTTAATATTGACAACACCAGCTGATTTTTTGTACTCTAATCAATATTGTCAACAGCAACTGACTTTGTGCACTATTGTCAATATCGACATTACCAACTGACTTTGTGCACTCTTGTCAATATTGACAACACCAGCTGATTTGTGCACTCTTGTCAATAATGACAACCCAAGCTGACTTTGTGCACTCTTATTAATTTCGACAACACAAGCTGGTTTTATGTACTCTAGTCAATATTGTCAACAGCAACTGACTTTGTGCACTATTGTCAATATTGACAACCCCCGCTAACTTTGTGCACTCTTGTCAATATTGACATTACCAGTTGACTTTGTGCACTTGTCAAAATTGAAACTAGCTGACTTTGTGCACTCTTGTCAATATTGACAAACCCCGTTGACTTTCTGCACTTTTCAATATTGAAAACACCAACTGTACTTGTGCACTCTTGTCAATATTGACAATACCAGTTGACTTTGTGCACTCTTGTTAATATTGACAAAGCCAGCTGACTTTGTGCACTCTTGTCAATAATGACAACCCAAGCTGACTTTGTGCACTCTTGTTAATATTGACAACACAAGCTGATTTTCTGTACTCTAGTCAATATTGTCAACAGCAACTGACTTTGTACACTATTGTCAATATCGACATTACCAACTGACTTTGTGCATTCTTGTCAATATTGACAACACCAGGTGATTTTGTGCACTCTTTTCATAAATGACAACCCAAGCTGACTTTGTGTACTCTTATTAATATTGACAACACAAGCTGATTTTTTGTACTCTAGTCAATATTGTCAACAGCAACTGACTTCGTGCACTATTGTCAATATTGACAACCCCCGCTGACTTTGTGCACTCTTGTCAATATTGACAATAACAATCGACCTTGTGCACTTGTCAAAATTGAAACTAGCTGACTTTGTGCACTTTTGTGAATATTGACAACCTCCGTTGACTTTCTGCACTTTTCAATATTGAAAACACCAACTGTACTTGTGCACTCTTGTCAATATTGACAACACCAGTTGACTTTGTGCACTCTTGTCAATATTGACAAATCTAGTTGACCTTATACACTCTTGTCAATATTGACAACACCCGTTTGATTTGTGCACTATTGTTTATTTTGACAACATCAGCAGACTTTGAGCAGTCTTGTTAATTTTGACAATACCGAATATTTTTTTTATTTTCGAGAAAGCAACATCAGGAAATTCTTAAAAATATACCTTCTGTCTTCATATCACTTTCCCAAACCTGGTAACATTATTTGATTCTCTGAAAAGAAAACATTTGATGTTAAAATTTTGCTTAAGTGTCACAAAAAATAATGAAAATAAGTGAAATATCAAGAATGGTCACACCCAGTTTACACAGTCTCTTCACACTGGCAAAAAGTAGACAGTGGAAGAATGTATGGATATGCAATGATCAGTTTCAAAATAGACGCCACAAACAATAAACACACGTGAGAAACCGAGGGCCTAACGCTTTGGAACGGTCTGGGGCAAAAACAATTTGTCACTGGAGGTTTAAATCAGGTTCTAGGATGCAAAAACCTCACACTTGCTACAAAGTGTTCTCATAGGAAAAAACAAGTTCAAGTTGTCTTGGTGAAATAACTCCTATCCACCCATCAACTCAACATGTTGTTTTGAGAACAAGTTTATTTCATATTTATTTTTTCAATGAAGTCTTGAAAATTTGTTTCTGCCTTATTATGATGAAATATTTCAAAAAGAACTGTTTTAGTAGAAACTCACTTCAGTTTCTACTAAAAAGTTTTTCTAGAATATCACCAGATAACTTTGTCTAATTTGAAATAATTTTATTATAATAGGAAGATTTTACTACATTATAATTATGAAGAGTTTGAAGTAAATAACTGTTTCGGGCTACTAACAGATTAATTTTCCAGTATTAAAAATACATTTTTAAACAAGACAAACAAGGCCATAAAACCTGTTACTATTACGCCGGTGTTATTTCAATATTGTGAAGAAATCTAAGTAAGTAACCAACATTTACTCATAATTTTTCATGCAGCTGAACTTTGCCGTCCAAAATCCTTAGAACAAGTATTATTATTACGCACTTGAAAATAGTACGCTTAACCAGTCTTGGTTTAGAATATTATAATTTTATACTTTTCTCAATATCCTTCGTAATCATATAAATTCTGAACTTCACCAATCCCAAAAGTCTCCAGAATATTTTTTTAGAAAATCTCTTAACAATAAGAGCTGATACAATGATTTTTTAAAATAATTCTATTCAAGTGTAGCTGAAATCATTATTAAAGATGAAAAGGGAACTTTGAAAGCCACCGAACACGACAAATATGAAAATACTGCAGGCTCGGTTTGATTGAGCCTGTTCATGGTCAGTAATGGGATTGCATATTACTGCCCACGCCGCCTAGCCCCGGGTTGAGCGCAACTCAATATTTACAGAAATAAACAGTACAATTTTTATCTATCCCAAACGATGCATATGGCGGTGAACATGGAACCTTCAATGAGGTATTTTCAGATTAAATTAACCATAATTAATAATTGTGATCATATGGTTGTTTTTCAATTTTTTTTAAATATATTTATCAATTATTTCAACAGATGCGGCATTTAAAAAGTATTTCAATTCGATTAATACTTACTCGCTTTGTTTTCCCCAGCTTCATTTTTTTTATCTCCTGATCCTGAAAAAAATTGATTAAACGTTTGCTTTTATTAATTAATTTTTGCATTGTTCTTTCTTAATTGCAATTCTGCGATTAAGCGCTTTATTTATTTCTACGTGAATAATATCTCATTTGTAATAGATTTTAGTAACATAAAATTATAAATTAATCAATATCTACATTTTTCTTAATTGCAATGCTGCTAGTAAAGTAAACGCTTTATTTATTTTAACTTTAATAATATCTCATGTTTATAAGAATTTATTAACATTAAATTAATTAATTAAATCTGTATTTTTCTTTCTTAATTGCAATGCTGCTAGTAAACGATTTATTTATTTCAAGTTTAAAAATCTCTCATTTGTAATAGATTTTGTTGAATGTGTTCCAACATTTGTCTCCTCAGTATACAAGTTTGTCTGTCACCCGTCACAATGCCCTGATGATATAGTTTAATAATACTTTTAATACTTAACTAAAAACAATAGCTCTCACAAAAGAGGTATATGAAGATTGGTGCGTGGATTGCCACAGTCATTAAAGTCATTTCCGAAAATTTCGAGACGGAAATGACATTGTAAATAAAAGTTATTTTCCGAAATCGACAAGTTTTTGAAACAATGAATATTTATTTGCAAAAAAGTATGTTACATGGATTAACTTTTCAGAACAACAACAAAAACAAACTTTATCAGGAAGATCGGAATATCACATGCCTAAGGCTAAGAACAGTTAACAAATAATGCATATTCATGCGCAACCAGACCTGGGTTCAATTATTTTGAAAAGTAAATAATTAATTACAATTAAATCAGAAATGCTTTAATTAAATTACAATTATAATTACTTGCTTTTTCCATAAGTAATTAATTAATTACAATTATTTTAAGGAAAATAATTAATTATTTTTTAATTAGTTTTAATTATTTTCAATATAGAAAATATATTCACAAACAGAATTATGATCAAGGACAAATTTCTGATGCAGATATATAATATTGGTATACACTATATATGATATATAATACAGGTCCTTATTGTCTTTCAAAAACATGTAAGCTTCAAAGATCTTTGACTGTTTCACTGCGCATGTCTGTACTTTCAGCAGACAACGACAGTAGTAAACCAATTTTGTCTGGCGGCTATAACCGCCAGAGAATCCTTAGCGAGTTTCAGTTATCTTTCCTTGAGGTTTAAATTAGGCGGTATTCCCCACGTTTACAAGTACATAACAACACCAGCTAGTGTTAGGTTTAAAAATACAAAGACATTGGAGTCATATTACAGATGTATGTTTACCATTATCCCAACTGGGTTGTTGATAGCAATTTGATGCCACTTAACCTGGTCACTGACTTAATGCCATAGATATGTTTGGAATGCCTACATTACTGTGATATGTTAAACCTTCGAGTTGCACAAAGTCTGCACAATGTTTGCCATATAATGTTGTTCAGTGCGCTGTTTACACCTTCCAGTTGCTGAGTTAAAAAGTATCAGCTGTACTTCTTCTAATCTTTATCACAAATACTAAGTGCATATTTACTCGATCATGCTTTATCCATGTCAAGGTTTATCATGAATCATTGTGATGAGCAATAAGCCTTGTTTATAAGCAGCTTGAGAGAGAGTTTTTAAAATAGATACAGAGAGCAAGTGTAATCCGCAGCCAATCAGAGGCCTCTAGATTTTGGTTTACAACAGTCGTTTATTTTCTGATAACGACGGAGAAAGAGTCTAAAGGGCAACAGGACCTCAAGATGGCGCTTGGGCAGGCTTTTCTATAATTTAATGCATGTTACACATCAAGGAGCCCTTTTTTTAAAATTTGAAAAACCTACTGAACAATTTTTTTTTTAATTTTTCACAGATGTACATTGTAAGCCTTTTAAACATTTCATTTAAAAATTTAAGTGAAATATTAATTATAAAGGTCACTCTCAGAAAAAGTTTAAACCTGTCAGACAGAAAATTTCGAATTTGAATTTCCCGGGAGGTGTGTCTAACTGATAAAACACGGTGTTTGTAAACACAAGCACGTGATAATGTTTACATTCGGCAGCAAGAAAGCATGTACAATAAGACTGAAGCTTAATCTCACAGAGTTATGAAATGTTTAGCTTTTTATCCTCTGTGCTCTATTTTGCCTTAATTATTTCCTTTGAAATAGAATCTGCCATTTATAATAATGTTTCCTTTAATATTATAAACAATTCAACACATAATAATTTTCTATAAAGAATCTACAAGTTTCCCTCCTTTTTCAAAGATAGAACAATAGCCTGGTATCAGCAAACAGACCAGATATCTGCTGCTTCAAAGGTTACAATAGGATCACAAATTAATTTTGTGACATTATCTTTTTATGTTGTGATAATAGAAACATTCCTGGCTAAAGTTATGAATGAAATATTTAGTGTTGTACTGCTTGTCTTTTATAACAAATAGGAAAATATGAATTTAAATTAAAGAACACAAAAACAAAAAAAGAGGAATAACTCCAAGACATAAAGAAATTCAAAGGGGCCTGTAAGGAAAAAAAGAAGTTCATAATCAGTGCAAAGGGAGTCTTCATTTTATCGTCTGCTGTAATGCAGTGACTCACTCTCTACAGGCTATTTTTACTACAGTTAATTATAACTGGCAGATAGCTTGTATGTAAAGCCACACCCTAACATACTCGCTGCCGAGGCAGCGAATGTTTACCCTGCGACCTGTGTTTACAATGCAAGAAACAAAAAATTATGACATGTCGATTTTGAATAAACGGATGTCGGCGAATTTAACGCTTGTTAGAAATAAATCAAAGCTTGTTAACGGTTGTCGAGCGCAACAACCGTTATGATAGCTCGACCCGGTCCTTAATGCTGAGCAAAATCTCGATCCACAACTAATCCATCCTAACCAAAATGGCAATCCACGTTATCTCCCGCTTGTCACGTGACTGATTTGTTTTAATCGTTCTTCTAATATCCTTTAAAAGTTGTTCGAACAACAACATAAAATTGTTTTCTTGTTTTTATTTGTATCATTATCTTTCAAAGTTCGCATTCCTTCTCGAAATATTTGTATTTTCTTAAAATACACTACTTTTTATGCCACACAACTACGAAATCTTTCAGGCGCAACTAAACTACTCATGCATATCCAGTTGCTTGTTCACTACCGTAGCTGGTCATGATTTCACTCTACATTTGTTCGATGGAATTTTTGGCATGCGGATGCTCCAAAATTACACGGAAACTTACTACGAATCGCTCAAGATTCGTGGAATGGTGTGCTGCATTGTGCTTCACACATGTGCAGAACATTTCGGCCTGCTCTAGCGGTGACCACTTACTTGATACGCTCTCGTGGTCGCGACTGCGCGTCACAGAGTTCACGGCATCGTTAGTTAAGACTGGTGCATGCGCAATGCGCCAGTCTAACCAGACTGTACATCTTTCAGCAAAATGAGCTAATGTTCACAAAAAACAACATCATAAACTAGTTTGTAAATTCTTAATTAAGGCATGAGCACAGTTAAGTTTTCCATATGCGTTTTTGATAAATATGGAAATAAATGTATGTAAAAAACCTTGCTGTTTTAATTAAAGTTGTGTTACCAATTAAAAATGTAAATTGGTGAAAAAGCCTGAATTGGTTTTATAAAATTTATGGAAGTGTCTCCTCAACCGGCTGCCGGTAGAGGAGACTATACGGGTAGGACTGTCTCCTCAACTGGCTCCGGTCAAGGAGACTATACAGGTACTATTTTCTCTTCGACTGGCTCCCTATAGGATTAAAATTAGGTTCCTAATAATAAACATCGCTGTTTGATATTGATTTTTTCGAAGTAAGTGTATAAAAAAAAACACCTTTGATACCAAAAATGACTGATTACCATGCACTCAGTCGGTAACAAATTGTAATGAAGATTGTTTTATGTGGGATCCTTTGATATTCACGTAACTTTGTAAGTACCACCTCATGTCAGTGATGAGTAAAACTGTGTTTTGATTACAGAAATAAATTGTATAGTTTTGTACAAAAATTCCATAAAATTTCGGCCTGCAAATAAGAATGCGTGGTCCCAGCAACACATATGACATATTTTTTATGGTACATACCTTATTTGTTTTTTTCCTTCGTCGTTCGATTTAAATTTCCTGCCCTTGTGTATAGAACTGTAAGTTAACTCAGCTAATATCCTCGTTAAATTTTTCTTTGGTGCATGCACTTTGGCTGCACATTTTCTTGATTTTGGTATTTTAAAATTTTGACTTTTAAACTGTCATAATCTGGAAACCTTTATCTAATTTGAAAACTATCATGTAATGCTAATTCCAGGGAAAAAACTTTAGCACAAATATACTATTCGAACATCCCGTTGTTTATTCTTCTACTTAAAATACGAGTCGAATGTAGAATCAACTTTGAACCACCGACACATACATGTAATTGTCCATTATGAAATTGTTCTTTAGTTCTATTATGCTGCAAAATATTCTATTTTTTGCATTTCAGATATTTGACATAAACTCTTTAAAAAATGTTTATCATATTTAAAATCGGAATTTATTTTACAGCCTAATTGATTATAATTGGAACACTTTAGGGCTTGGTCAGCAAGAGACTTCTTGACACTTTGTTTATTTGATCAGTAAAAAGAAGATTGTAAATGTGACAGCAACTTTATGCAAATCAGACAAGCTCTGGACTCCTTAATTGCATATCTTATAATAATCTTTATGGCATGACAGCTAGAAACCTCTTTGTGTCATTGTTTCTAAAAAGACTTAATTGCATTACCGGTATCTTTACTTAGTCTAGATGTCAAAACTTTTAGCAACTAATTATTTGGTTTGTGTGAACTCACAATCTGTTTCCATAGTAATTTATATTGTACTATGTCACTTGTATGTCATTTATGCAAATTATATCACAAGGGCCTTAAGCCCCACCTTCTCAATTTGATTACAATAAAAGGGACATATTGATAACATGAGAATTAATTAATGAAAATCTATGTGATTATTATACATCTTTGTGAATCAGAAATCTATGTGATAGTTAGAAAATCAGAGACATTATAACTTTTGTGGATAAAAACTGAGTGACACTATTAACCTCTGGACTAAGTGAATTTATTAAATTAATTTTGTGATATCAATATTCAAACTTGGTGATTTATTCAATTTACTAAGAGCTAAATATTATTCTTTTTTATAACTTTGTGTACTATTATAGCACTCTGTGTATGAATTATTATTGTTAAAGCTGGACTATTAAATATTAGAAACGACTTTGTGTCATTATAAGAACTCACTGTTCTCAAATACCACACCTCCTGGCACAACAACAACAACAAACCATTACGACAAAATCTACTTCGTTAAAGTTCTAAAAAGGACCAAACAATAGAGACATATGTTGTAATTTATTGAGTAACAATACTCGCTAGGCTAATTACCAACCCTGTGAACGGCGGCATTTAACAAAGTTGCTGCGACATATTTAATATTTCGCAAAAGCAAACTGAGTAGATCAATTAGAATTGATAGTTTTACAAGCTTGAATAGTCAAAACATCAGAGGGGGATTGTTGCTATTATTATTTCACACATGCATGTTTACATAAAATAAACAAACAAAAACTCAACAATTTAACAAAAAAGTAATTGAATTCCTGATTGCGTCCTCTGTTCAAGTTTAAACACAATTTATGACTTGGACGGGCAAATATAGACTATTAGTATCAATTCTGGACAGTCCTACCGGTATAGTCTCCTCGACCAGCAGCCAGTGGAGGAGACACTTCCTTTATAAATTTGCAAGTATTCTCTATGTTGATAGCGGTCGGAAAAAAAACAACAACAAAACTATTGGTATGATGAGCCATAAATTGATTAAGTATTTCTTGTTTTGATTTCATTTATCTGATACAGTCTATACAGTATACAGTATGGGTCATGTTTTCCGCTGTCCTATACCTAAACATCTGAAAATCCTGGGCTGCATTGCCTGGGCCCTATAGTTGAACGGTCATAATACCGTAATTCCTTACAGTGCAATCTTACATTTAGTCAGTACTGTTATCAGTAAAATAACCCGTTACCGATGTCATGCAGTGATTGTTACGTATATCAGGGCTATCCGATCAACCTTTTTTGGGGTTGTCCCGGTTAGCTCAGTTGGTTGCGTCACAGGAATTGCAGGGCTAGGCGCTGTCGCCGTGACGGTGCGGGTTCGCTCCCAGCCAGAGACACTATCATTAGTTATATTTATTCTGTATTTTAGGTATTGAAAACTAGCTTTCACCGTTATAGGTAGCACCTATTGTTATATTAATTAATTAATTAATTAAAATCCGAAAATGCAATATAATTGTCAATTAAATTCAATTACTTTTCAATTACATGTAGAAACAGTAACATATGTAAAAACACAGGTTATTGTGCAGTGGCTATTGTCACCTGAGGTTATTAATTTCACACTTGCTTGTCATTTAAAGATGCGCTAATTTGAATATGAACCCCAAATAGTTGCAAGACAATTGATGAATATGACGCCATACAACAACAAAGCTAGTATAAGTAGCCTAAAGGAAGAGAATTTGATTTAATCGAAAGTTGCTACATTTTTTCTTCCATGTATTATTCCTCTTAGTATATGTTTTCTAATAATATTTTTGTTGCCCTAGCAAACATATGATATACCTGAAATCACAAAGCAATTATTCATAAATTATTTATGTTCTTCATCATGTTCTATGTAAATACCTGGGTGAAATAAAGAATCATTTCTGTTTATCAATTCTATCAAGTGGCTAATTAATAAGTAGTCAAAGTCTAAGGTATAAAACATTACTTGGATATATTCACTTGGCCTTTCTCATTTGACTGTTATCCACACAACACATTAAAACACTTTATGTTATCAAAGGATACTAGTGGGAATTTTTAAGCAAAACGCAATACTATTTGTCAAAATACAAAGGAAGTCTGTAGGTTACTACAAACTTTGTCTTAACAAGCACCATATTCAGTTTCATTCCTCAGAAACCAACAGGTCAAAGAAACACCAGGAAAACAGTCAGACCTTTACCAATTTTTGTCTGAAGTTTGTGAAAGTTCTGATTCAATCCCTTTCCATTACTGGTCTGTACATGCAGAGAGTTTCCCAAAGCTGTCAAAGATGAAATCTACCTGGCTCTACATGCATCATATGCCCCACCTGAACTGCTTTTCAATAACAGGGAAAGTGTTTAAGCCTCAACATTGTTCACTTTATACTGACAGCAAAGATCTTTGTAGACTCTTTCTCCGTCGTTATCAGAAAATAAACGACTGTTGTAAACCAAAATCTAGAGGCCTCTGATTGGCTGCTGGATGACGTCACACTTGCTCTCTGTATCTATTTTAAAAACTCTCTCTCAAGCTGCTTATAAACAAGGCTTATTGCTCATCACAATAATTCATGATAAACCTTGACTTGGATAAAGCATGATCGAGTAAATATGCACTTAGTATTTGTGATAAAGATTAGAAGAAGTACAGCTGATACTTTTTAACTCAGCAACTGGAAGGTGTAAACAGCGCACTGTACAACATTATATGGCAAACATTGCGCAGAATTTGTGCAACTTGAAGGTTTAACATATCACAGTAATGTAGGCATTCCAAACATATCTATGGCATTAAGTCAGTGACCAGGTTAAGTGGCATCAAATTGCTATCAACAACCCAGTTGGGATAATGGTAAACATACATCTGTAATATGACTCCAATGTCTTTGTATTTTTAAACCTAACACTAGCTGGTGTTGTTATGTACTTGTAAACGTGGGGAATACCGCCTAATTTAAACCTCATGGAAAGATAACTGAAACTCGCTAAGGATTCTCTGGCGGTTATAGCCGCCAGACAAAATTGGTTTACTACTGTCGTTGTCTGCTGAAAGTAAAGACATGCGCAGTGAAACAGTCAAGTTGCCCCTTTAAGGTACGTGCGCGTTGTGCATTTCATTGTTGACCCTACTCAGTTGTGGTGATGCCTGATCATCGTTATTCTAGCAAATCTTAAGCACTAATCATACGCTCCTGCATCAAAAAGACCCCCAACCTAAAAGTGGAAAACCTAATTTCCTTGCATCAAAATACAAGTACCTGCATCTATTTGAAATCCCTGAATATACTGAATTATTTGCTAATGTTGATGATAGTAACTGTCACAGAGTTTAACGAAAAAAACACACATAGTTTCATATGTTTAAAGTAATGATATCTGTGCAGGGCAAGTTCGATTCAATCAGCGCGCCAGTCTTTCAACGCTCTCAGCGCTTTGATTTTTTATAATAAGTGTTGTATTGTCTTTACACTAGGCAGTATTGTCCGCCATTCTAAACGGAAACTTTTGCCAATGCGAGTCTAAAGTCGGCCAATCTAGGCTGTTGCCTGGGGCATATTTACATTTTATTTATATTTTGTTGGAAAACAGGATATTTACATTTCATTTTATTAAAAAATACCTTATAACACATAAAAATGACTTGAGTAATGCTTTTTGAGAATTCTCTATTAAGTACAAAGTATTTTTGTATTGCCAACACAGCGCTTGGTTCTATCTTCCAACAGACTACCGCGATAGCGCGGATACCGCGTTTCAGACTAATCAGTGATCTCCCCTTAAATTGTGAAGGGTTATTGGTTTTCTGTTTTAAATCAGACAGTCGTCTGTGGGAATGAGAAACCAGTCTGGAAAAACAACAACAACAAAAACAATGGCGGCCCCCATCACAAAACTTGATGGACTATAGAGTAAGACATCAGAAAT
This sequence comes from Corbicula japonica, assembly GCA_038501625.1. NCBI lineage: Eukaryota > Metazoa > Mollusca > Bivalvia > Venerida > Cyrenidae > Corbicula > Corbicula japonica. The sequence continues at coordinate 50,852 of JAZAYU010000198.1, forward strand.
CTATTGAAATTTTGACAGTTTTTGTTTGATTTTGTTATTTTAAACTTGTACACATTGTTTATAGGTGGGAAAAGCCCGAAAGCGACCCGCTTCGCGGGTCGCCTTCGGCGGCTTTCCCCGTACAATTATAATAATTGAGTTTTGTTTCAATTATTAATTATATTCAATTACTTGAAAAAAGGTAATTAATTATAATTAATTAAATTATAATTGTAATTGAACCCAGGTCTGTGCGCAACTATGAGCGAACAAATGTGAAGCATTACAACAATGAAATGTTACCTAATAGTATATGCCTTTTTCAAATAATAACAAAAACCAATTTTTTTTATCTTAGAAGACATAATATTTTCAAATTTTGTGAGATTATGCCATGATATTTTTTAATATCTTTATCTCTCACATCCTTATATTTAGTGCAAAATAACAAAAATGGAATTCAAATTCAACGACTTCCGTGTTGCAATTCTTGCAAATCCTATTTTCTCTGGTAATACCAGTATAGCAATAAGTTTCAAAATCAAGACTATGAGAAGATAAATGAAAACAAGTGTACTGAGTTGTTTTCTCAGGGAATCATTTTTTGAAGTATTCTTCATATTTAAAATCCTTCTTAAATTTTACATAATAAACGATTCGTGCCATTCTTGAAGAAATTGTTTTCGCAGACTTTGTTGCAACATGGTAAAATAATTAAAATCGTCGTTTCTGTTAAACCATCAATAGCTTTAACCATTCCTTTTTACATGAGTTTAACATACTTAGCCCAGGAACTACTTTGGGGCAAGTTAATATTCTGCGATTGAAAAACATTATACATAATGGAGTTTGATTTGGACAAAATATTTCACCAGTATTTCAGAACTCTTTCATTACAAATAATTTTTAAGGAATAGCGCCCTAGTTCTCCTCCATATTAGGTGTTTGGTTTTTAACACCTAGGATTTGTTTATAAAAATTTTATATGTGGTCTTTCAATAATGTCGGTATTATATATACCGGTCACCTCTGCACCATACAATAAAATTGAACAACCATACGATCAAATAACATAAGTTTTGATTCAACGTCGAAATTTAATCGTGCAAAAACTGGGTTGGTCGTATAAAATACCATATCGTCTGCAAAGATTATCATATGAATACATGTGAATACATAATTGGTTGAAGTCATTTTCTGTTAACAAATTGAAATCAAGGTTTTCAGACACATCGTTTACGAAGAGGAAAAATACAATCGGCGAGAGTGGTTCCCCCTTTTTTAAGCCCAGCGATATTTCGACAAAGTCTGACAAGTCAGAGTTTAGCTTTATACAAAATTATACTACTATATAATGATATTGATTGTAACATTTTGATTGTTGCTGCTAACACAAATTTCAAAAAGTTAAAACCATAATTTGTTTCTTACATTAGTTTCAAAAGCCTTTTCGTAATCAATCAATGTACAGTACATAGAATTGTTAGAGGTAAGTCTTTTTAGTTATGCTTTGTAGTATAAAGATACAGTCTATAGTGCTTCTGTTAGTTCGAAAAGCAAATATCATGTCATCAAAATGTTTTCGTCTTGGCACCATTTGTTAAGTCTATCCCGTAAAGCAAAAGAAAAAGTTTCGCCATTGTATTTATCAAAGTTATTCCTCTGTAATTTAAGGGGTCGTTTTATCCCACTTTTTATAAATAGGTACAATAATGCCTTTAGTCCAACATTTTGGATAAATTCCATTTGCGAAACTTTGTTATAAATTTTGATCAAAAATGGTGTAATTAATGATTTAGCGACTATGAAGAAATCCGGTGTCATATTATCGCACCCTGGTGCTTTATTTCTAATAAGTGAACTTATGGTTTTATTAATTTCCTCTTCATCGAAAGGTTTATCTTAACATTAAATGTCTTAATTTTCTCGATAATGAACATTTAAGTTGTTATCTGAGTTTTGACTAGTATCCGTTTCTGTATTCAATATACCGTATAGCGGGTTATTTCTGCGGTCATAAATTTCTGCGTTTTACCCTCAAAAATGGATGCAAAAATTTCTGCGTTTTTTATTTCTGCGTTTTCGGTTCCCGTGAAGGATAAATTTCTGCGGTTCATATGGGTAAGGTGTCGTAAGAATAACACGATTGTGATATAAGCATACTTAGGGAGACAATCATCTGGGTGCGGAACTACTGTCTCTGTTACTGCTACTTGTGAAATAATATACAAACTGCATATAATTCAATATTTTTAATCATGGGTCAATTCCTGCTACTCAATTTATTTTATCAAAAAAATTACAAAGATAGTATTTACCGATGAAAACCAACTCTCAAACAACTATTCAATTAAATTGAATGTTTGAGCAATGTTTGAGCAAATGTCGCGTTTATACTTTGCCTATATGAAAACGATTTTCGGTAATTGATCGTAATTATTTTACAGTGTCTGTATTGTGAAACGGATTATCTCGGACATGGCGACTCCAGTGATTTTCGCTTGAAAATGAGATAATATTTTGCGATTTAAATTTCTGCTGGTGTCTTTTTTCTGCTGGATTTATTTCTGCGATTTCATCCAAAGACCGCAGAAACCCAGAAATTTGGCACCCGCAGAAATAACCCGCTATACGGTATTTGAAAAAATATGCACCAAATTGCCCTAAATCAATGTCGTTACTAATTGACTGCTTTGGATTTCGTAATTTATTAACATTTTTCCAAAAGTTTTTAAGGAATTTTTCACAATGGTAAAAAATTTCAGTCTTCTTAGAACGCTACTTTGTTTTCATCTGTCTTATTTAAATTTAAACTCCTTTTATCGTTTAAAATCCTTGCCTTAGCTATTTTACAATCTTCGTTTTGTTATGCCTATTTTGCTAAAAATAAGTATGAAATTGCATGTGTTAGAATAGCGATTTGTCTTTCGTTGTTAACCTTATTTGCACTTTACAAACGGTATTAATTACGAAAACGAAACACATCATATATTTACAGGATTAATTTAAAGAAATAACCACGTTATTCATTATATTTATATACAATTTATCGTACCGGCCGTCAATAGAAAGTTACCACATTAAAGTAGCATTGGTGAACTTAAAACAATTCGGTATGACAAAACAGCACTAGTACATTCTTACAATTTTGGGAAATTAATTGTATTATCAGGCTTTCTCTGCTGCCAAAATTTTTATATTTTATACAAATAATATAATCAACATAACATAAAGGCATAACAGCCCATGAACAAAAATTGTGTTAAAAGCTGCCGTGCGTTTTTCCGCGTAACAGAAAATTTAATTAACAAAAAAATGAAAGGCTTTTCAAGTGAACGTTTAAATAGATGAAAACGAAATTTTGAAAGTCATCGAACACGACAAATATGAAAATATTGCAGGCTTGGTTTGATTGAGCCTGTTCATGAACATCAATGGAAATGCATATTACTGCCCACGCCGCTTATACCCGGATACTCCATATACACACAAATAAACAGTACAATTTTGTCCCATCCCAAACGAAGAAAACTTTAGCAGACGGATTTCGGGAAACACGTTTGGCCTAATGGTGGCAAAAAATTGAAGTTTGTTCTTGACCTTGATCATAGTGATTGTTCCAGAAGCCGTCATAAGTCAAACTTAAATTCGTATGAAGCAATTTAAAATTTATACGAGATCACATACAACAGGAAGAAATGACTGAAGTAGCAGCTTTCTATTCCCTTCATAATAGTATTTTTGAAGAACTGAGACATTTTGCTTTATAATATATTTAAAATTTAGTAAATTATCAACGCAGTTCTGTTGTAAATTTGTCTTAATGGTTGTTCAAGCACAGTGTTGCAATAACTGTATAAAATTCATTAGTTTTGGACAATTATTATTATTATTATTATTATTATTATTATTATTATTATTATTATTATTATTATTTACAAAACATATAGAAATAAGAGGGTTATTAAAACTTTCTTCATTAACAAAGTTTAAATATATTTAATTTGTTAAAAAATTTTATTTTTGTGACGGTAGTGACAATCATCGTGATCAGTGCCCAAGGTTATAAAACTGAGCATGGAAACCAGTCTCAAATCTCAAGCATATGATTGGCTGAAATGGCGAATGGTCGCTATTTCAGCCAATCAGATGCTTGAGGTTTGAGACTGGTTTCCAAACTCAGTTTTATAACCTTCAGACCAGTGTGATCTAGATGTCATGAAATTTTGAAAAATTGACATCTTATAATTGCAAATGTAAAGACAATGTGTACAAATATTAGTGAAAGGTATTAAGGCAAATTTGAAAAATAGCAGGTACAATTTTGTTCAATTATTTGTACGAAGATATTCTTTCTGCTGAATGACACTTCAGAAAGCCTTAACTTGTTTAAAAAATGTTAACCTTATTTTTATATATGCTCAAATAAAATACAAAATTTATTATCTGTCTGAAGTATTAAAAAATATAAATATCAGCGTTAGACAAACCTTGACTAGCTTGCGCTTTGTCATTTCCGGCACCACCTGAGGTCCCAGCATTGACCACGTCCGAGGATGCAATCACCAGCGCGAACACCAGCATAACAGCCAAAAACGCTGATACTTTCATTTTGCCAATTTCCAGTCCCGTCGAAAAATATACTAAAGATAGGACGTTCAGTAGCTGTTTGATTTCAGAAGTGTTGATGCCGTTTCTTATATACAGTGCGGTGACGGGTAAGATGCCATAAAAAGAGATATTAAAACTTGATATTCTTTTTATTTCTTTTTTTACGATCATGTGAATAGTTAAACTTTTTTATTTCAAATATTTTGGTTAAAGACAGTCAGCTGTAGCATAAACATTAAGGATAGAAATAAAATGCGTAGTAACATTAAAATATATAATCACTAAAATGTGGAACAGGAATTACAGACCCATTGACTTCAATATGAAAGTATCAAAATACCAAAGACAGTATTGATATCTACCCAACATCTGCTCGTTTGTGCTCTTGCTGATGTGCAAACGACATTATTTAATATATTTTTATATTAATCTATGTTAAATGTGGATTTTGTATGATTCCGGAAATGTGATACGAAGGCGTTCCATTTGTAATCAAAATGCAGTTATATTGCAGTCAATATATTGTCGGGTGTTTAAAAATCTACCTAGATGCACCAATCACTCCTCTTAATACTTTTAAAATTGTAGTCGTTTTTTTTTTTGAGTACTTGAAATTGGCTTTGTAAGGCTGCAAACATTTCAGACAACCAACACCTGGACCACCCTTTTTTTTCTAAAGTATTATTAGTTGTGAAAATCGTAACATTCTATTACGAAATTAATGTGTCTTAGCAAATTTTTAAGGACAACAATTTTTCATTTGAGGGTAAAAATAATGAATCTGACTATTCATACATTGAAAAACTGCTTGAGTCTTTATTTTTAACAAACACTTGGCATATTTGAAAGTTTCTTTACCTTTTTTATCCGCAAGTGTTGTAACTAACCCATTATTTTAATTTTAGGACTCTGTAGTCATAAGCCTTAAGAGCAAATCATATAAATTCATAATTAAACATACGAAATTGAATATCCTTCATTTATGATATATTCAAAAATAATAAGCATTGAATGTTAGTATACTTATTGTAAATAAAAACGTGTCGGTTACAGTATTCATGACATTAAATTTTTTAAGTAATATATGCATATCAGGAATCGCCACACTCACAAAACACAGCCCCACGCAGCGAAAACGAAGTGAGGAGGAGAGAAAGAGCATGTTTGTTATTAGTATGTCAGTTCAAATAGGATCCACAAACAATTAACGAAAAAGTGAACCTTTGGGGATACCGCCTTGGAACGGTCAGTGGCAAAACAAATTGCCACTGGGTGTTTAAACCAGTTTCTAGGGTGCAACCAGCTCGCACTTTCCCCCAACAGGTTCTCGTATCACAAAACAGGTACAAGTTGTTTAAGAGTTTATGAAGGTTTATGGAGAAATCTTTTCTTAAAAGAACCAAGAAGCTCGATTTGTTTCTTTTATCCCTGTCATCGTGTTCTTGCTGATTTTACTCCAGGAGCTCTGGTCTCGGTAAGATCATTGAGTACCCGCCCCTTCGGCTTTGCAATGCTCTTAGCTTCTTATGTTTTATATATTTGTGTGCTTTTGCCTGCAACATTGCTATGCCGATAAGTGGGTTGGAGTTTTTTAACCAAGACAACTTGTACTTGTTTTGTGATATGAGAACCTGTTGGGGCAAGTGTGAGGTTGGTGCACCCTTGGACCTGGTGTAAACCCCCAGTGGCAATTTGATTTGCCACTGACCGTTCCAAGGCGGTAACCCCTCTGGTTCTCTTTTTTGTTTATTGTTAGTGGTGTTGGTTTTTTTGTTGTTTTTTTTTAAACTGATCATTTTATTAACCATGCTCTCTCCCCCTCTCTTCTTCTTGACTGTGTGTGGAAGCTGTGTTTTCTGAATGTGGCGATTCCTGATATGCATATTTCACCTTTTTCTCAAGTATATTTAAAGATAAAGCACTTAAAATGTCTGTTCCTTATTATTTTAAGAGTACTGAATCGCCTATGGTCTGTTATTAATACAACAAAACCACCAGAAACACTAGGTTTAATTACAAAAAAAAATATCTTTAATAAACAGATTATTGAAATTACACCAAAAAACCAGAATGTTTAAATTTTAAATATAGCTATAAGCCTGCCGATCATTTTGTTACCGGTGATCTTAATGTAATCAATGACTCTAGAATCCGTAATTCAATTTCTAAACGTCCCAAATACAGAATTCCGTCCAAAATTTATTCAAATACATGTAGTGCAGAAATTGCTGAGTGTTTAAAATTTTTTGTAATAAATAGTGCAAACGAGAACATGCTAAGCCTAAAGCACTTTCTTACTGAAAAAAAACACAATATTTTTGACGGTGAAAGGGGCTTATAAAGGTTTATGGGGGTAAATCTTGTATAAGAACCTAGAAGCTCGATTATTTTCTTTTATTTCTGTCATCGAGTTTTTGCTGATTTGACTTCAAGAGCTATGGCCTCGTGTCAAGAGCTACCGAGAGAACCTATGTCTTTATTGAAGACTGTTCAATCTTTTAGCTTTGAACAATATAAAAGGGTTTGTTAACAAGGTGGCGATGCCTTAGACTGTGGTTGATATACCAACTACATAGTAATTTTTCTCAAGCTACTTTGCTTATATGATTGAAATGAAATGTTGAGCTATGTGATTTACAATGATTTTTATGGAAAACTAATTAATGTTGATCACAGACGTTTTGGCCTCAACAAGTTTCTTTCTAAGCCGCGACTTTCTATCTATTGACTATCTATCGAGCAGCTTCAACTCTGTGGACGTCAGCCACCACGATTGTGTCGGGACTATGAAGTCCTAACCTTATGGAGTTCCAACTCCTGTATACTCTATCAATCTTGATAACAGATTGTTCGATCTATGCTGCCTTCTCAGAGAAGCTGGGCTTCATAAGAGACTACGGCAGCAGTCGAAGGAACCGTACACTGTATATCAGATTCTGCCTTTGTGTTACAACACTACAATTGTGCTACGTACTTAGTAACCTCTCTGAGGAACAAGCTCACGGAGAGAACGCGGAAACCTTTCGGTAGCACAAATATTGGCCTCGCTAACTACTTCAAGCCAGCCAGTTGGCCTCGCTATCTATCTTAAGCCAGCCAGTGTTGTATTTACACAACGTATTGGTTGCTGTTAAACAACTTCTTGTTCCAAAAGTTGAAACCGGCCCCTTTATATTTACATTATGTTTGACAATACAATGGTTACAAGCTACCATACAAATTTGCATAATTCTCTCCTTAAGACCAAAACGTCTTCAAATCACAAAATTCACTAAGTTAATAACTTTTACAAAATGACATTATCTATGTCAAGCAGAATTGTTAGTGCGTTAATCAATCTGTGTGGTGAAAACAATTTTACTCTTATCATTACAATTATTATACATGAATTTATGATTTCACATATATATTATATATACATATATAATAAAACAGACAATTAAAAGCATTCCTGATACCTCGGTAAGATCATTAAGTACCCGCCCCTTTGGCTTTGCCATGCTATAAAAGCTTTTTATGTCTTATATGCTTGTGTGTTTTTGCATGCAACATTGTTGAGGTGATGGGTGGGTTGGAGTTATTTTACCAAGACAACTTGTATTTGTGTGTTGATATGAGAACCTTTTGGGTAAAGTGTGAGGTCGGTTCAACCAAGAACCATGTTTAAACCCCCAGTGGCATTTTGTTTTGCCACTGACCGTTCCAATGCGGTAACCCCAAGGGTTCTCTATGTCGTTTATTTTTATTGCGTCTTATTTGAATTGACATACTTATAACAACATGGTCTCTTTTTCTCTCTTCCTTTTCGCTTCGTGTGGATGCCGTGTTTTGTGAGCGTGTCGATTCCTGATATGCATATTTCACTTTTAAAATAATTGACACTCGCATGTCATTTTATGAAACAAGCGTTGCTTTATTACCACCTCGACCTTGTTTTAACTTTCATTATTTGAAATAGGAAATTCAGAACTTCCATAACAGACTTGTATTAACACCTGCTGATAATGCTTCAAGTAATGTTTGTGTGACAGATACACTATGGTAATATTCAACCAAAAGAGCTTAATAAAATGTTTGCTTAAACACTGACTTCTTCATCTGAGAGTGATGCTGTTAAGGCAAATACTCTACGAATTACAAAGTTTAGAATCAGTGTTCAGCCAAAACAAGACAAAGTACCTGCAATGTATTGGTTGCCTAAATTGCATAAAACATCGTACAAAGCAAGATTTATTGCAAATTCTAGTTCTTGCACAACTTCTAAATTATCCTTGCTCTTAACAACTTTTCCTACAGCTAAGAAGAGATTTTATGTTATCTCTTTCTACCGAACATCAAAAAGACACTATTAATGCCATTGAAAGCTTAGAGGAGATTTTATGTTATCTCTTTCTACCGAACATCAAAAAGACACTATTAATGCCTTTGAAAACAACTATTTTTCACCTCTGGTTAAAAAAAAATATTTTAATGAACTCCAGCAAACTTTCTTAGTCTTTATCTTTCTAGTTTAAAACACACTTTTTAATAAAACGTTTCGGCCATAGGCCTTCTTCAGTTTTAAGTGTTACAACAAAACTACATTTTAATTGTTTCACATTGTTCATACAGGAAGTAATAATGTTTATTTGACGTCCTTACTGTTGATGACGTTAAGGAGGATAATACGCTTTTCTAAAACGTGTATCAATGTAAAAGATTTCAATAAACGCTATCTTGGCTATATCACAATTGAACTGTTTAAAATTGGTGTAAATATTGAGTTGCGCTCAGTTCGAGGCTATGTGGCGTGGGCAGCAATATGCATGTACATTACTGCCCATGAACAGGCTCAATCAAACCAAGCCTGCAATATTTTCCTAATAGTCGTACTCTGTGACTTTCAAAGTTCCATTATCATCTATTTTATTGGAGATTTAATTTATAAACTAAATAAATAAAAGGGAATAGTAATTTCCCCACCTTATTCGTAAAAATGTTTGTGAATTCAAAACGTATGGTTACTTTTAAGATATTTTTATGATATTTTACAGCGCTCTGCGTGCCTGGTGATTAACTTACCTACAGTAAATCTTTATGCATACCTCTAGTTGCACGATGGTGGCGGGGATTTAAGATTTTATGAAGATTTATAGAGTAATCTTTTAAAAGAACCTAGAAACTCAATCTCTTTTTTATCCCTGTCATCGAATTCTCGCTTATTTTTACATCAGGGGCTCTGATCTCAGCAAGATCCTTGAGTACACGCCCTCTTGCTTGACAATGTTATTTACATGTTATGTTTTGTATGTTTGTGTGCTTTTGAATGCAACTTTGTCGAGTTCATGGGTAGTTTGAGGTTTTCACCAAAACAACTTGTACTTGTTTGTTCACATGAGAACGTGTTGAGTTAAGTGTGAACAAATTGTTTTGCCACTGGCCGTTTCAAGGCGGATTCTCATTTTTATTAATTGTTTGTGGTGCTTTCTCTTCTTTTTGACAATATTGGGAGACTGTGTCTTCTGAATGTGGTAAACCCTGATATGCATACAATATTATTTCACTATTTTATTTTTATATAGCGACTTTGGCACTGATATGTTCTTAAGACGATTAATTGGCCAGTATATTCCAGCATGTCATATAAAAAAAGGTGAAATGTGAATACCAAGAACTGTCACACACAGAACACAGCCTCCACACGCAGCCAAAAAGTATTAAGGAAATGAGAGCATGTTTAAGATCATAAGATCATTTCCAAATAAGATACCACAAGCAATTAACGAAAAGAGAACCTTTGGGGTAACCGCCTTGGAACAGTCAGGTTCCAGGGTGTTCCAACCCCACACTGGCCCACCAGGTTCTCATATGAAAAGACAAGTACAATTTATCAGAATGAAATAGACTCCAACCACCGAATCATCGATTTTTTACTTAAGTAAATGAGATTTTAGGGTCTGATAGAAAAAAAGGTAGAAACAAGGTAAAGATGACAGCAAAAATATATATGCTCTATTCCAAAAGAGTGTGCACAATGTTTTTGTTGATTTTTCATTTTTCATTAATTGCTATTCTTAATGCCTCAATATTTGGTATCAAAAATGAGATTAGATCATAGATATAGAATTATATGATCTAATCTCAATTTCTTTAAAATATAAAAGCTAAAATGTACGGGTGTTGAGCATCGTATTACAAACTACATGTATATTCCGAATATCATACTAATCCGCATCAAAATTGATAAGAAAATACAAACATACAAGTTTTAGCTTTCCAAAAAGCAAGTCAGTCGTAGCCGTTTAACAAAATGACAACAGTGAAATTACAATTGATGTAATTGCTCTTTTTGAATCAGAACAATTACGTAAGAATGTTAAGATGATGGGGTTTTCTTTCAATTTTCGCTGTGTATTATATGTACTCGCATTGCAACATGTTTGTTTCCATCTTTTGAATGATAAGAAGTTGATTGTTTGCCTATAGACTATTGTTGTTGTCCCAATCATCATGCCTTATGCTGGTAGGGCTGGTCAAGTGCCACTGCACTTGTATGCTTTACTGGCTCTGTCAACACAGGATGCATTTCGATTTTATATACACTATCAGTCGATATAAAATCGAATATGCATTTTAAAAACAAAGCAAACAGATGAACTGATTTACATTTATTATCGAATATGCATTTTAAAAAAACACACATAGAAAACAAGTACACTAATTTACATTTATTATACCTAAAATTTGCCAGTCTGTTGCAGACAGCGCAGTTTTACAATATCACTTTGAGAACATGGTGAGAAATAATGCAGTTTAACACAGTTGATATGCGTACTCGTTTGAACATGTGTGTTGAAAGCTTAAGTTAAGAACAATATCTGCATAAACTTATCAACACTTGGCTTAACTGTGTTTGATGGAGTCCAACATGTTCGTTTAGATCTGTGGACCCCGGCATAAACTTAAACTTGGCTGCCGCCAATTTCTAAACTGTCCTCTTAAAAAGCTGCAGTAACATCGTCTGTCTGCTCTAGCAGGTACATGCACATCGACTTTGTAAACGTGAGAGACCGTGTGAGACCGTACGGGACCGTATATACAACCGCACATGAAGTCCACTCCACGAGTGAGCTCAACCGTGTCAATATCGTATATAAATCGTATCGAACAAAGTCGGTTGGACCGTATGTAAAGCCTGTAAATGTCCAGGTAATTGGGTAAAAGTCGTTGTTAATCGTACTAGGCCGTAACAGACCGTACTAGACCGTTCTTAATTGTTTTGTAATTGTTATTTTATTAAGAAGGCCATATTGTAAATAAGATTGACATCCTTTTGTTCAAACTTAATATGTAACCTTCTAAAAATAAAGAATTTATTATTATTATTATTATTATTATTATTATTATTATTATTACTTGGAACCGTACATCAATCGTATGAAAATCGTTTGCAAATCGTGTTTAAACCGTGACAAACCTTGCTTGGCCGAGTATATCCGTGCGTTGTTCGTACATACTCGTGCTACAATCGAGTCTAAATCGTACTAACTTATCCCCAGGCACGGTTGGAGCTTAATACTCGTACCAGTCAACCCGTGTATAACCGAGTATACCGTATTGGAAACGTGTGCCTAACCGTGTTCTGTGTGAGACAGGCTTAACGGACCTTCATAAAGTTTGCAGACTTCACCAGTTATTTCTAATGAAGCATGTACCCATGCACATGCACACATACGGAATATTTTGTAAGATTCGCTTATATTGTTTAACGATGGCATCGATGTAAAAACGCAAAAGCGTTACTGGTTCACCATACCCAGTGCCCAGTGTCGGTCAGAAACACATATGTACCGTAACAGATAGCCTTATAAATCTTGCTCTCTGTACTGCCTGTTTCTAAAAGTAGTTATCATAAGTGGAAAACTATCGTATTTGCCGTACGTCATAAGATATTATATAGTTATTTGGTTTCTTGTCTGAGTGTTATATTACCCGAGTCGTAGGCGAGGGATAATATAACACCCAGACCGGCAATATATCCTCACATACCTTTTCAAGGAACCAAATAATTGTTTTATTATACTGCAAAGTCCTTTCAGGCAAAATATAATAAGAAAACGTTTTGTTGTTTTTTTTCGCTAATTAAATTTCGAACGGCTTATTTACCCGCTGAGAACCTCAATATTTACCTGTTTGACGTCATTTATGTACCTTTATGACGTCACTACTATAGAGTGTCGGCGGACTATCTGTTCGGTATTTATTTTGAAAATTTAAGAGTAATCCGATTGTTTTTAACTTTACAAACATGGCACAATTATTTCCTATAACAATGTAAGTAATCCATAAGTATACCGCAAAATAATTTAGGAGAAAAGCTTAACAATATGAATTTTTACAAAAATACAAAACAAAATGGCGGACGACAACAAACGGTGGGAGGCCAGAGGGGGAAATAAAGGCACGTGCAGTTGATATCTACGGCTGATCCGTAACTACGGCAAAATTATCCAATCAAATTCAAGGAAATTTCACTGCCTAGGCCTAATGAAAAATTTTGTTAGCTGTCGCCGTGACGGAGCGGGTTCTCTCCCAGGTAGAGGCAATATATTTATCATTTTAAGTGAAATTAATGTGTTATTAATTTGAAGCGCCACTTATTTTGCCATTAACAATTATAATGAACAGTGTCCGCATAAACAAACATTTTTTTCGTTTATGCGGTGATTTTCAACGCATAAACAGGGCGACCGCGTTCATGCGGCGACGCTAAAAGCATAAACTGTCTTATATGGGGCGCAACTGTGCTTATTATAAAGCTTAAAACAGAGTTCTTATAGTTGAAGAAAACGATGGTAATGACGTTTCTGATTATCAAGTGCGTCCGTTTCTAAATCTTTATAATATGAGAGTCTCCAGAGTCGTGTTCTATTCATTGGTGTAGGAAGCTCTTACCTGCTTTTTTATTCTTCCAGAAACGACAGAATTATGACCCTTGATTAACTCAAAATTGAGACTTTTCATCACTTAAAACGTATATTAATGATATGCTCGTCGGCCTAGTTAGTAAAATTTGTTTTATTGTTATTTTGTAGCACACATTGCCCTTAATAAAACCATTAACGACTTTTACAATCTTGCTTATTCTATGTAATGGTAACCATGGCCCAAACCCCGGCTCGTCAGGGTCTTTCCAATGGATTGTTTCAAATGTCCCTGTATTCTCCAGGGTTGGGGCAATGGTTTCAAATCACATGTGCATTACTTGGGTCTTATTGCAACGGACATGAAAAAAAAAACAAGTTATAGATCAGTTGGTTTAGTTCACAATTAAATCAATCTTACTAAATCTGTGTCAATCTTTTGTTTACCTATCTAAAAGTTTAGTTCAAAGCTTGGTTATTGGAAACAAAAAAAACGCGTTTGGTTTGGTAAACAGTTAAATCAACTTTACTAAATCTTCGTCAGAAAGTCTCTGAAAGTCTCGACACCAAAGACTTAAGTCCGTTATTGATGATATTATATCAATCACGTTTTGTACTAATATGTGTTTTAATTGTTTTATGCGGCAAAAATATGCCTTTCTGCCACATAAAAAATGAAATTTTATGCGTTGAAAATCACCGCATAAACGATAAAAAAATTAGTTTATGCGGCGATGCTTCTATGCGGCGTTACAGAGTTATCGTATATTTTTATCGATTCCATAAAAAACCTCTCTAATGATAAAGATAGCATTTTGGCATTTGTAACCATTTTCTCTTTTTATGAAATGTATGCATCTTATCTTGATAATTGGTTATACTAGCTTTCATGAAAACCTATAACAATAATAAATAAATAGGTTTATCTTTACGCATTTAAACATGAATGAAACTACTGCAAAGACCTTTAAAGTAGCTCAGTCCATTTAAATCCACACAATACGTTTTTCAATGGCGAGTCACGTGATTAAACCGATGGTAACTAGGCGATTATGTACACTATACATAGTTGTTCCGGTTTCATTTAACAGGTGTCAATTTCTTTACGGTTTTAAACTTCTTTATACTTGTACTTTAAAACACTAGAATAATCAATTAAGCTAATGTGATATACATTTGTTTATGTGATCTTTTACTGCGCAAAATGGAATACGAAGATAGAGAATTCGGAGGATCGTGTCGTCAGTTGTGAGTTTCTTTAAAGTCTTCATACAAGGCAGTTCAATGGCAACAAATATTACGATGCAGAGAGCGGTTTCTGCGAGTAGCCCAGTTGCCACACCGGGGAGACTCCCGAACCTGCCTGTAATCGAGCACCCCATGTCAAGACTTGGTAATCGAAATGAACTCACTGTCAGAGGCTCCGCAACTCATGCTCATGGTCTACAAAGAAGTCACACAGTAGCTGGTTGCAAAACACCAAACCGAGATGGAGAAAACCCAGATTTAAGACGGAGCTCGCCGGACAGAATCCTTAATTGGCCACCAGGTAAGTTGACACTGAACGGATCTGGCCCAAGATTATAAAACTGAGAATGAAATGGAGACTGGTTGAGATTTGAGACTGGTTTCAAATCTTAGTTTTATAATCTTCAGCCCTGGACAGACACCAAATATAATTAACTGACAATGCTTCGCCTCATACAATTATTAAAACAATTTGATCTTCGAATAAATGTTGATTTCGAAGTTGAAGCGTACACTTTAACTATAGTTTTTATTCTTCTTCTAAACATACGTTTTTGTCATAAAAGATAAACACTGTTATTGATTACTGTACGTATCGTTAAAGCATTCATATCTATATAGCAATTTAACAATCTCGAGTTTTGAATATACAACAATGTAAAGATCGTTAAAGATCTCTTGGATATTGAAGTATTAAATCAATGTCGCTTAAGAGGGAGTGCAAACATAAAATAGCTACCGTTTTTCAACATTTAATCCCCTTTTTTCATTATCTTTTATAAATCTTCGGTTCAACTCAAGTGTTAAGTTGTTTAAACATGTCCCAATACAAAAGTTTAACAAAATCACTAGTATTATATTTTAGAACAATTATCATTTTTATTGTTATATATGAATTTCGAATGTTTGTCTCGTAAAAGAAAGTCATTTAGTTTTCACAATCTATTATCACAAGCTACTGCTTCTGATTTTTGTATTTCTAACATATAATTGCAGGTTTTGTTATCTGTCAATAAATCAGAATGCAATAATCTTTTAACCATGTTGTATCTATGTATTGCATTTATTGAACCAATACACTTAATAGAGTATCTTGGAGTGTTTTCATAATGTATAATTGAGGACGCATATCTGAACCTTTCTATGCAAGGTGTTTGACAAAGTAATTGACTACATTTGCTGAAAGGCGGTTGACATTGGTATTGAAAATAACTTCGATTTTTCGTTTATCTTTCAGCGGTATTTCTTTTATGATCAATAAACTTAATGTTATAATGCTGGCGTTTATATTTTGCATAATTATTATTATTATTATTATTATTAATTACCAAACTTATATAGCGCCCTTTTCATATACACGTTCAAAGGCGCTTTACAATGATCTAAACTGATAAATAATTACAAGCAATTTCATTAAAATCCTAAAACAGTATTTAAACAATAAATGTATGACATACTAAGAATAAGAATATAAAATAATAAATTAAAATGTGGTATTAATCTAGTTGTCTGAAATTAAAATAATTAAATATCAATATCATACAATAAAAATATTCTAGCGAAACTTCTTAAATACTTAATTTAAAATAATAAATTTTATAATCATCATCTAAATTGCATTTATATATTAAATCGAAAGTCTAAAACAGTTTACACTGGATATGTAACCGCCCTAAAAGATCTTAACAGAATTAAAACAGATTGTAAAATTATTATTTATATCAAGAAGACGATTTGGTAAGTCCCATCCCCATCCCGTTCCGTACCACACCGCCCGGGACCGACCGCGACACCCGCCCAGACCCGCCACCACACTCCCCCCAACCCACTACGAAGGTCCTCTGCACATGGAGGGATAACCTGAAAATATACTATGACAACAAGAAGTCGTCATTGTATACTTAACTTTCTTGAGTCTTGGCACAGCGCGACCGCACGGGACACCCCCGCGAGCAAGAAGCCCGATGTCCCGTCCCGGACTCTTCTTGATTCTTGACCCCAGTGAGCTAGAAGCTCGACTGGTTACTGATCTGGACAGTGTGGGACACACAGACTTCCAAAATCACTGTCTGGTTATTCATGATAAAAATAATATTCATAAGCTTGTTTGAAATAGTGTGTTTTAAGTGCACGTTTGAAAGAACACAATGAGCTTGAGTCTCTCACATTGGACGGTAGATCGTTCCACAGTTTCGGAGCTGCATATTCAAATCGTCGGTCGCCGTAGGTTACAGTTTTACTTTTTGGTATCACTAAAGTAAGTGCTTTGTTCTGAGATCGTAGATTCCTTCGTGGTTTGTAAACACATAACATTTCTTCCATATATTCCGGCGATTTTCCGTTCAAAGCTTTGTAGGTATGTGTTAAAATTTTAAATTGGATTCTGTATTGCACTGGAAGCCAGTGTAATTCTTTAAGTACAGGTGTAATATGATCGTACCGCGAGGTTCTGGAGATGATGCGGGCAGCTGTATTTTGAACGATCTGCAGTTTGTTGATTAATGTTTGAGGTACTCCATACAATAGTGCATTGCAGTAATCTAGGCGCGAGATAACCAATGAAGTCACAAGCTGTTTAGATGCATCAATTGTCAGATATTTCCGAATTCTGCCTATTTGTCTAAGATGTGCATAACATGATCTGCATACTGAATTAACGTGATCTTCCATGTTCATGTTTGAATCAAAGATGGCACCTAAATTTCTAACATTAACCGATTGATTAATTTTAGAGTCACCCACTGTTATCGATAGATCTTCAATGTGTTTGGAGTTATATGGAGATGAGATCATGATGACTTCTGTTTTATCAGTGTTAAGTTTTAGCATGTTAACATTCATCCACGATATTATGTCTCGAAGGCACGATTGAATGCGTTGTAATGTTTCTTCCTTAGAGATGTCATCTAATGGTTTGAAAGATAGATACAGCTGTGAGTCATCGGCGTAGAGATGGTACTGCAGCCCATGATCTTTGCAGATGGCACCAAGTGGTTTAGTGTACATAGTATAAAATTTCGGCCCTAAAACAGACCCCTGTGGGACACTAAAATTCAGTGTGACCGGGTCTGACAGCACACCGTTAATGTACACTGTCTGTTTTCTATCTTGAAGGTATGATGTTATCCATTCCAGTGGTTTTTCAGTGATCCCGAAAACATTTTCAAGTCTCTGTAACAAAGTTTTGTGATCAATTGTATCAAAAGCTGCTGATAGATCTAGCATAACTAAGACTGTAACATTACCATGGTCGAGGAATTTGAGAACATCGTTTTGGACTTTGATAAGTGCAGTCTCTGTCGAATGGAATTTGCGGTAGGCTGACTGATATTTTTCTTGAAGTTGATTTTTTGTCACGTGTTCATCAATACGAGAACTCACTACTTAAAATACAAGCGTAACGTGTTAATTAAAATATTGTTCACAGTTATGTAGTAGAGATGGAACATCAAATGTTAAAAGCCCAATGTCTAAGTTGGTGACACCTTTAGCATCTCAAGAGTTTGATATATGATAAGAAATTGCTATTCGCACTCAAAACAGGGCAAGATTTGCCATTTCATAACGACAAAAAATCTATTGACAACCCGTCCGGCGATTTACGGCCATCTGAAGTTAAGGTGTCTACGGAAGATTTCCGTAGATCCTTTATTAGTTGCATCTTAGGGTATATATCTTTTTTTCTAAACAACTTAGTTCAAGATTATGATAAAAATATTTACATTCATTATTCAATATTGACATGAACCTAGGCCCAAGATCATAAAACAATTTTAAGCTGGATACCAGTCTCAAATCTCAAGTATCTGCTTGGCTGAGTTGGTGACTGGTCGACATTTCAGCTAGTCAGTTGCTTGAGATTTGAGACTGGTCTATAATCTTAGTTTTGTGATCTTGGGCTCTGGTCTTGAAATATGGGACTATCAGTATTCCGTCATATTCCCATCATAATCAATATATGCTGCATTTTTCATTACATAAGTTACTCGCAATATTGTTTGCTCTTACACAAGTTTCCATTTGTTCTTTCTGTTTTGTTGTTCTTTCCACGAAATCCGTCTTAACCCTTTCCTCCATAGACACACCTTTATTGCATGGAAAAAGCAGGGTAGATCCAGATCAAACGGCACATCCGTGCCGTCTGATCAGGATCTGCACTGTTCGCTTTATGATTTCTTAGGTTGTTTCTGACCAAAATGCGACCAGTGCAGATTCTGATCAGACGGCACGGATGAGCGAACTGATCTGGATCTACACTGGTCGCACATGCGTATATATGAAGGAAAGGGAATCATGGCATTTAATTTAATGTTTTGTTACTTCTTGTATCGTTTTCTAAAAAGGAGTCTTGTTTCTATAAGGTTTACTTAGAGATGTCACGATTATTTGGCTGCAAGATCATGATATAATAGGAGCCCGCACTCCAATGACTGGAAGATTCAATGAAAGGATCAATTTCTCGTGCAAAGAAAGGCATTCACACACTGGTAGAAAACGCACAGATATGTTTTGCACACATTTAATCTGGATCGATTTTGGTGTTGGTTTACACAAAACCAAGCATGCATCTACATAGTTGTATTCTGGGACTATATTTTTGGCGTAAAACAAAATAAAAAAGTATTTGCAATGATTGTCATTCAAATATTTAAGAAAATGACTTCCTGCATTTGAGAAAGATATCCAGTGCCCAAGGTTATAACATTGAGCATGGAAACTAGTCTCAAATCTCAAGCATCTGATTGGCTGAAATGGCAACCTCAGTTTTATAACCTTCAGTCCAGTTCGCTTGGCTGTCCGAAGGAGCATGTAAAGTCTTCTTTCCAGTAAACATCACTGTTAAAGAGACATTTACTCTCAAATCTATTCAAATTGCTTTGCCACTGACCGTTTTAAAGTATACCATCAGTTTCTCATTTTCCTTGCTTGTCTATGGCCTTTTGTGAATTTGATCACATTATAAACCGATTCAGAATGTGGCTATTCCTGATATGCATATACACTCAACCAAAGTTCTAATTGGTCATTAATTGTATATGTTTACAATTTATGCTAGTTTCGTTTCTTCCCAACGTCAACAGAGGTTGCAGACTTCCCGAAAGTTGAAAAAAAGTGTTAGACATTTGGTCAGACAAGATGTGAAAAACTGTCTGACCGAAACAAATTCTGTCAGACCGAAACATGTTAAAAAGGTATAATAAAGTATTAGGAGTTCAAATTTTTGTCTGACATTCGATCAGATAACATTAGAAAACATGTCTGACCGGCTGAAATTTTACCAGACATGTCCTTCGATCTGGCAACTTTCGGGAAGTCTGAGGTTGTGGAAAGAACTTTGTTGTCTTGAAATTAATTATCTATTGTCTTTTTTATCATTATTGATTGTTTTCTTGAATGAATCCAATACAATTTACCTTCACCGCAGGGACAAAATTAAAACAGTTTTTAATTGAAAGGGATGTAATTTGAAAATTGGATACTTTGAAAGTGTTTATGTAAACAAATGTGCTATTGATTAATCATGTTTTCTGTTTTTTCCTACTAATAAAGGGTCCTATTAAAATAAAACGAGGAACTAAAAGCAAATTTCTGTTTGCTTTGCCTTTTTCTGCAAGAAATGCATTTTAAGCAAAATTAAGGATAACTCTTGCCAAATGTTCCAAAATCAATTATTACAAGATGAAAGCTTAAGTTGAAGACTGTTGTTGGCATATAATCATAATTAAAGTGTGAATTCAATGTCTTTCTTATAACAAAATACGGACAAAAAGTGACCAATTAGAACTTTTGTTGAGTGTATGTAAGGGTGAGATTCAGTGCCCCATTGCTCAGGCTTAAATAGTAGCGAATGAAAACATATGTGTTCATTTCAGCAGCAAGATGTTATTTTGTAAACAGTTTAAGCTTATTTTGAATAATCAAATCCAATTAATGTATTTACAAACCAGTATTTTGTTAACATTTTAAAGTTAATGTTCAATAAACAAGTCCAATAAATAAATTTGCCAACCAGCTTAATTCAGAAAGAGCACCTGAAACATTATTTCGCTGTTAAAATATTAGCAATTTATTTCTTAGATGGTATTGTCTACTCATAAGGTTTCAATTATGATCCATTAAGTATAGGTTATTGTTCATTTAGAGGCTTGTATGAAAATTAAACGGTCAGGCCCAGCGCAGCTGGGCGACCGTTTAATTTTTCATACAAGCCTCTAAATCAACTTTAACGTATATAATGGTTGAAATTATTTTTGTAACTGACAAAACATTCTCCGCATTTCCGACGCGCAACATTATGAGAATTAAGGTTCGAAATATTTGAAAAATACTGAATGGCCATTGGCTCAAAAATAATTTCAACCATTATAAAGTTTTAGTGCACAATTAGCAGATCAATTTTTCATCTACTGACAGTGGTTAGAGGTCAGACTTTCATTAACATGCACTCACACAAAATTCTAATTGGTCACCAATTACATAAGTTTACAATGAATGCTAGTTTGGTTTAGAACTTTCCTATGTAAAGAGAGGTTTTGAAAAGAACTAGTTTGTCTTGGAATCAATTATTAACTGTCTTTTAAATCTGTATTGGTTGTTTTCTTAAATAAATCCGATATCATTTACTTACAACGTGTGTCAAAATTCGAACTGTTGTAATTGAAAGGAGGGTTATTGAAAAATTTTGTACTTTGAATTGACGACTGTTGTTGGCAACTGATCACAGAAAGTAAGTTATTTCCATTAACGTCAAGTATGAAAAAATATGGAAAAAAGGATCAATTAGAACTTAGAGTAAGTGTATGGTTGAAAAAAATGTATTAAAATTTTCTCGAACAAACAGCTTTAATTTGTTAGTTCTTGTAAGCCCTCAGGGTGAAAAAACACGAACACATGCCATGTTCGAAAATAACTTTATATCTTTATAAGCTTTTAACAGTTTATCTATTGCATAAACCAACTTCCTAAAACATAAACAGTTCTTTCTTATAAGTATAACTTTTCTGAAAAAAATAGTGTCATACTTTTTTTCTTGTTCAAATTAGTAATTTAGCCATGAAACTAACAAACCGTCCTCCAGGCCTTTCCTTGTCCGTACCTGGCCTGTTCTGGCCGTTCTGTTCCAACTATTCACAGTTATTTATTTTTTTTGCTAAATCACAGCAAAATTGAGTAGATGTAAATGGTGAAGACAAGAAATTGACATGTGGCTAAAGTATTTTGACAGATGGTAATTAGTACACAAAATACTTGATGTTATCTAGAAAATAATATTAGTTCCGGAACAAGGCCCTAAAATAAATATTTTATAATATAAATGTACAACATCTTCTTTATCAAATTTCCCTATTACATTACAAATCCCTTCCTTTCTTTACAAAACCCCCCAAAAAGCTGTATAAGATTACAGATTTCAGTCAGCAATATCAGTTTTTTGTATAAGCATTTGACCAGTAAGAAAAAAAAAAGGATTTCAATACGGAAATAAGCAAGTGATAATTAAATAGCATTTTTTTTGTAAATTTTACACCGAAATAAAGTATTTCCGTTTCAATGTAATATTAATTTTTCGTTATGATATCCGTAACATAGATACTACTGCCTGCAAGAAGCATTCACATGTATATTATAAAATATCAATTGTTATTTTATTTTGTTAAGAAGGCCATATTGTAAATAAGATTGACATCCTTTTGTTCAAACTAAATATGTAACCTTCTAAAAATAAAGAATTTATTATTATTATTATTATTATTATTATTATTATTATTATTATTATTATTATGTTTTTTGCGTATACAGGAAATCCTAATATTAAACACTAGTACATTTGTATGCTTTCACTGATGTTCGGTTTTTAAGACATTCAAGAATAAGTGTATTTTCATAAAATTTAAAACATGGAAGCCACAAATATCACGGTGGAATATGAAAGTCACATTTTCGTAATGTCACAACACTTTTACAGTCACTTGTAATGCATGTTGATTTCTTTTCCGTGATCTCATCCGCGCATCATTTGGGTTTCCTATTCTTGCATGAGTAACGTTCAAAAACGCATTTAAGTTCTGCGAATAGAAAAATGATGTAGAGGCACCAAAATCCATCTTGTAGCGTAGTACTTAAAATTCCCAGGTGTAGAGAGACGAACGCTTGATAAGGTTTCTAAATAGTTTTACTCTCGACAGTTTCTATGTCAAACATTTATATTAAAGCTTCTAAGAAGACTTTCTAACAGCTTGAAATAAAATAGTTTCCAAGTCTATTTTTCTTAAGTGCATATTTTTTTCAATAAATTCCCCTTAATTAAAATAGTAATTTAGCATTCCCTCCTGCCTAAAAATCTCTTCTATCTTATCCGTTCCGTACTTTATACTGTTTTCTTGAGACGGGCGTACATTTTTTAGAATTTATATTCCTGACATTTCTTGGTTAAAAATGAAAATTAAGGAAGATTGCTGGCTTAAGTGCGCATGCGCCAACTGGCGTAAATTGGCAAGTTATCGCAAAAGTAAAAAAGTGATTATTTTGAACATTTTTATTTTGATAAGTACATATGGAGCAATAAAATCAGCAATAAAGTTTAACTGATGTCAAATTCTTATTTGTTTCGCCGAGACTTTTACATATTTTGTTCGCGACAATCACCGTTATCAAAAGTTGGAGAGCATTTATTTAACTTCCGTTGTGGCAAATTTTGACTTGCCGAATGCATTTTTCATACAGTTCTTGAGTTAAGATGAGCATGGCTTGCGTAAACCGGTCTAGCTTTGTGGAAAGATAAATTCTTTCCTTCATTACTTGAACTTTCCGCAAAAATCGATTTTTCACAACAAGTTAAAGAAACAGTCACCAAGGTCAAGCTGTTGCCAAGGACGATGCAGAAAATTTTGACAACATTTTTTATTTTCTCATGGAAATTTTACAAACATCATGGATTTTGTACCGTTCTCTTGACTTGAAGAATTAATTAAGTGGATAGGTACTCTGCTAGTTGGATTGGAAATATGGAACAGACCAGCAGAAGATTGGAACAGACCAGCAGAAGAGTTCAGATAAATCAGACCAACAGAACAGAAGAGTTCAGAGATCTGCAGATAGGCTAGTTGGTAATGAATTTAATGCGAAGTTAGGTTGTTGATTCATCAACAACATCTCTGAGTATTTGTCAATTATCACTGGTGAAATTCATCATTGATCTTGAACTCAATTTGCAAGCATACTGTATCAATGGTAAAAGGTCCACTATTGCTATTAAAGAACAGGTAAGACATTTTAATTTGTAAAAATATGAGATATAACTAGAAAAAGTATGCAGCCCCATGTCAGGTCCTGAACAACTTTAACTATCTCCTTTTCTGCAATAATGCAGTTACAGCATACACCCCACATGTCAGAGGTTTGAGCCTGACTATCAACTTGTTTTAAAATGGTCCATTGGTGAGCCACCTGTTTGTTTTAATATAACTACAAATTGTCAGGAGGGCAGACCATAGATTACAGGACAGAAAAATGATGCTAATGCAAAGTGTCGCACAAGTCTGAGAGACTGTTCAATATATGAAGAGATACTGTATATGTAAACACTGTTTTCAGTTACCAAAGAAAGATCTAATTTAAGTTTTGTTCATACCTTTTTGCAGAGGGTAGTCAAGTTAATATAAGGCCAAAGGCATAGTTGTCTTAGATTGGACTAATTCTATCATTAAGAAAATCACAATAAACATCATGCATTCTTTATTTACTTCTTACCAATCCTTATAACTACATGTTATGGTCAGGATATAAAAAGTAACATAAAAAGTAACATTATTGCCAGTACAATCAAGACATGGATTTTAAGTTCTTGTTATTTACTGTACATCTTGGTTAGTTGTAATATTAAATGTAAATAATAATTTGAATATTAGTTACAGTATAGGAATTTGGAATGTATTAGTATATTTTGTACATGTATTTTACCAAAAGAAGGAACACAATTTTAAAACAACTACAAATCATTGAAATGTGATTTTTTTATTTCAGATGTTTCATTCAGTCTCAGAATAATTAATACAGAGAATTATCTTATCATGTTTTATCAATTTTAGTTTTATATAAAAGCAGTATTATTATCAGGTTATGTACAAAAGATATTTTTCAGTTAGGTATAAAGCCACTTACTGGCTATAAAACCACCAGATATCTGTATGTACATGTAACTGTGTTAGAAATGTAAATAATCTTTTATAACAAATTACATTCTTTTTTTTTTACCAATTTATTTAAAATTATTGCAAGTGCTCTATAAGAAATTTGTTAATGAAACATTTTATTCATGTTTATCTGTACCTGCATTGTTAACAGAGATATATTTTATTAATCTCTCCTTACTACCCACTTGACAGTTTTTTTTTATATGATTGTTTAAATGTGTATCTATGACTTGAGAAAAGACTGATATTTTTAAAATAAAATTAACGTCAAAGAACAAATAGCTTGACATGTGTGTATAATTTGCAATTGCTGTACATGAACTTTCTTGGAGCAATGACTCATTGAAGTAAAATTTCTTAAATATCCAAATTTCAGATGCTGTATTTATTTGCCCTCTAGGTAAAGTTCATTTGGAGTCAAATAAAACACTTGTTAACTTTCCATATTGGAAAGGTGATTAAACATTACAAACACAAATCATGCAGTAAAGGAACTATTAGGTTTCAATAGATAAAATGTGCCAAACTGAAGAATGTTGAGTTGAAAATCACTGGTTTCTTACAAATAACCCCAGACCTCTAATTTGACATATTTTTAAGTTTGAAGAAGTGGGTGGGATAATTTAAATACTCCTTGTTCTTCAATACTTATGCCTTACTTGCTCATAACAATCTCCCTTCCAGATAACTACTCATACCACTTATAAAGATGTTAAGCAATCCATAATGTTGTTTATTTGGAACAATGAAAATGGAAACATGTCATCAATGTTAATTTATTTAAATGTAGCTTCTAACATGATGATGCTACATTTAAAATGCAAATCTGGTATAAAAAAAGCTCCATTTTCAAAGCAAATAATATCATTTGTTGGCATACATGTATCCTTACCTACAATGAAAATAAAATGTTATTTTGAAGTTCTGTGTTTTAATCATGTTTATAGCATTTGATAATGAACATCCAAAGTCAGTCATTATCTTTTCTTATTTTTCTGGGGTGGGTGGGGTAAATAAACATGCACATTTTTGTCTTAAATGAGAATCAATCAGTCGATGTTAACTTTACATACATTGATAATCTAACAATAAACATGTTAAATGGATATTTAAACTGATAGACTTTAGAACAAAGAAAACGCCAATATATCGAGCACGCAGGTACGTAATGATTAAGCTGCTTAAAACACAAATATGATCGGTTTAATTTACTAGCGCCCATCACATTAAAACACGTTAGGTGAAATATTTTTTTCCATTTTCAGTATGTGTAAGACCTTCTGATTATGTACTGCAAGACTTAAAAAAAATCATTGGTTGCTTTTTAAAAAATTAAACATTTAAAACTAGGGTGAAATTTTTGTTTTATGAAGTGGGTGGGGTAAATTTACATGTTGATTATTTCCTAATTGGGAGGATATATTTTATCTTTTCTAAATCAAATCATTAATTTAAATTACATTGTGTATAATCAACCTCAAATCTATTATTTCCTGAGAGACAGAAAGACGGGATTAAACAGTACATGCCAATTTCTGTTAAATTGAAATCTAAAAAAAGAAGAAACATGATACATGTACGAATGCCTTTAGCGCGAAAACGAGGTCCGGGACCTATCGTTTTCTTTACATTTTTTGGATGAGCATTGACTGAAGATAAAATCTGGCAATTTTGAAAAAAATCTGTCGGTTAGTTTTTATTTGGCAAACAATTTAAAATTGTCAAAATTTCATTGTATTTTTAAAGTGGGTGGGGTATTATTTAATCCTTTGGATTTCTCAGTTACGAGGATTAATCGGTCTTCGTTTCCCTTACCTCAAAGATACATCCCATCCAGCTATATTCTAATCTAGCAATTTAAAATATAATTGTTTGGAAAGTAGAAATAATCGAGAAACCCTCATGACTGTCAATTTTATGATGTTTTACAAACCTTATAAACTTTGAAAATATACTACATTTACAAATCACTGTTGCGAAAAAACAAGGTCCGGGACCTATCTTTTTCTTTGCATTTTTGTAATACGAATTGAATGAGGATGAACTATGGCGAGTTTAAACAAAATCTGTCGGTTAGTTTTTTTCCAAGCGAACCACCTTAATGTAATATGTCTTGACGCTTGTAAGAGTTTGCCTGCAATTATGTAAAATCAATTAGGAAATACTGGTAAGACACGAAATGACATTTGGCTAAAGTATCTGGACAAAGGAATATTTAACATCTAGAAAAGAAGATTATTTACGAAACAAAACTCTTAAATCTAAAATATGTAAACATTTTAAAATATAAACGTTAACACCTACTATGGTGGTAAATCATTATTAAATGTTTCCTATTACATTACCTTAAGTGCGTTCAGAATAGATGCTGCTTATTCATTATCTTCAACTTGCCTTTCTTTCTATTTTAATTTCAATCTTGTCACCTTTAACTTAGATTCAGTCACCGAATAGGTGTTTGAAATCTTGCATATTATTTATTTACATTACAATATTGTAACCTTTAGCTGATGTCACAATTTCATTATTTTATTATTACGGCCTTAGAATTTGTCAAAGTTGGCATCGTTTATCATAAGTTTCTACTAAATATACATTTAGGCATACTGTACATAACATGTACTGACTATCATCTGCGAATGTTGTTATTTATTTTAAGCTGTTAGAAATATCCTGTAACACTGTAGACAAAGATTCTTGTTCAGCACCTAGGTACATTTCAGGTTCACAAACATATAGAACTAGATCCAGACCAGGTTCGTGTGAATGTTCTGTACCCGTATTATATACTATGGCCATGCTATTACTGCGCAATGATATAAACGAAACTAGTTTAGTAGTTTGCGGGGTTTTTTTTACAATTTACAAACTACATAGTTTTTCCATCTTTTTAACATTTGCTGCTAATCGATTTTAATGACATTTTTGGGCAAATACAAAATCTCGTTGTGCATGATATCGTGGTCAATCATTATTCGTTGAATTCCAAAGACAGTACAGCTTTGCGATGTTGTTCTGCGCCCAATTACTGGATTGAACGTTTTATTAATTAAAGTTATTTTGGAAACTGTTATTGTTTGTCTGCTATAATAAACTAATGATTTAAAATCTGAAAATAGAAATTTACTTGACAAATTACTACATTTTACAAAGGTACGTGAGCAGTTGAGAGTAAACGCAGAAATCTCGCAAACAGAACTGACTGGATCCCTATGGGTTATTATATTTAAAACGACATTCGAAATTCTGTATAATCTCTGTAATGAGAATATATCTATATGTACAGTGTGCATAAACTTGATTATAAAATAAACGATTGTTCCACTCGGAAATTAAATTTCAAATGTCGTTTACAAGTTGTTAGTAACAGTGCAATACATAGTTTGCAAGTCATAGAATTTGCCAATTATTTTAGACTAGACATTTATTAACACATTTGTTGTGAAATATTAAAGCATTGGGTACTGTAATAAAAAACCATAGAGTTTGACAGGGCTCTCCGCCTGTTTGAAGTTTAGTTGACATGTCGGTGTTATAAGCTTTTATGAAACTCATTTTCTGTAACATCATCGTTCTCATTTTTTTCTTTATCGTCTCATCATTATAGCTTTAAAGCCTTCATGCAAAAGGCCATAAATCCAAAACGTAAATAGTTCCCAAACAATAATTAATGGGTTGTAAATTTCGTATCACATCACCAAATTGTAATGAAGGAAGTTGGTTGAGATTTAATTCTTTTTGAAACGCAAAAGTTAACGAAGTATATTATTTGATTTTATTTAAAGAGGATTCTCACGCGATTATTAACGTAATGGTTTTTTATCGTCTGCTTCGTTAGTCTCTTTGAAGATGCTAATTAGCTAGCTAAAAGATATATGTTGTATAAGTCATTAAAAGTTCCGTGTTAAACAACAATGCTTTTACGTTGTTGTTTACTTAATATATGAACGCTACAGCATAATTAGTTAACTTGGGTAATGGAAAACAATCTTGGTCAACCAAAGGGCAAGCATATTCACTGCTGGACTATTGTATCATATGTGATCAGGTCCCAAGATTATAGAAACTGAGAATGGAAAACAGTCTCAAATCTCAATAATCTGATTGGCTGCATGCTTGAGATTTGAGACATGTTTTCAAGCTCAATTTTATTACCTTGGAGCTAGGTTTTATGAGCGGTTAAGACACCGTGCAAAGGGATCAAAGTACTATAAAGTGTAAAATCTTAAGTGCACAATCCCAAAATACAAAGGATGGACAATTCCTTCAAATTTTCAAAGCAGGCAAAAAACTCGGTCATAACTGGCATGATGGCCTGAATTATTAGTTCCAACGACAAAACTTTATTACTAAATATAATATGAGGTATACAAAGTAGTAGGGTTATCCTATGGTTTGTTTTCTACTTTCCACAAGAAACGTGTAAGCCTAATCTGATAATAGCATACATTGTGGCACTTAACACTCTTCATTGTTACAGATTACAATTTGTGGGGCGCGTCACGGGAAAAGGTACCTTCGGAAAATTGACGTCAGTCCTTAAAATGACATCAAAAAGTTAAGCAGGCGATATTAATTAATATGCATTTCGCGATAAAAATACCAATTTATTGTCAAAATGTGTAACAAAATCACATTTTACTTATCAGAAAATAATAGGTAGTTGCAAGTTCTTTCTCAAAAAAGTAACAACTAACATGTAACAAAATATGACCGAAGGTACCTTTTCCCGTGGCTTGCCCCAATTATGTTTGTTTGTAAAGCAATAAGATATCAATTGCAGTAAACATTGGTCTATGCGGTGTGGAAAGTTAAATGTATTTCTTATTCTGCAATTGAACTGGCTCGGTTAAACCGCGAGCTTGCAGTATTTTCTTACTTGGCCTGTTCAGTAGCTTTCTCAGCTCCCTTTTCACCAAGAATAATTCTGCAACATTTCGCAGCATTCCGACAAAGAGAGAGCAGACATCATTAATTGTATTCTCCAGGAAACAAAGGATTGTTAAGGGGAACGTTTATAGTCATATTCAGGCCTTGCTCCGTCCGTCATTGCTATGTCATAGTCAAAAAAGAAAAATATCAAAATGCAGCTAAATAAAACTTTGCACAAATCAATGCTATAAGTGTATGATTATTTTACATACGTTAGGAAAAGTTAGAACAGTAAAAAAGAATAGTTAAACTTAAAAAAAAACTAAAATTCTGTTTGCAATTTATCACAAAAACGAAGCAGCACAAAACAACAATTAAACTGCCAACATCATATAAGGTTCTTGAAAAGAAACTTCAATTATGAAGAGAGAAATCAACATTTTTATTTTTTGGTCATCCAATTTCGCGACCAGGAAATTGAAGGTCAAACACACATTTACAAATAACTTTCATTGTATGTATTAGTTAGACCAAAGGACCTTAGATATTGTTGTCAGTAAATTATAACTCATGAAGGCTTCTATTTTGATGTTAAAGGGAGATGTGCAGGGTCGAGCAGGTGTACTCGGTAAAATCGTAAACAGATCGATCTATGTAACACTTACGTGTACTTTTCACTAAACTCTACATTTTAAACCCTTCAGGAGGAAGTTCTCGGTTAATTTTACCTTTTTACCGGACCTGAAAACAATCCGCTGAAGAAATCCCTATACAAAAATACATTCTATATTTAGCGATCATGGGAATGACACGCGACGTCGATAATCGGCAAGGTACATCGAATGCGTATTTTGGTTGAAGTGATCACGTGACAATCCCAAAAACCGCCGCGGCTTTACGCGGAAAATACAAAAATAGCTAACATATGCGCGTCGCATAGGATAGGAAACACGATTTATATATCTTTTTTTATAAAATATTGGTTTGAAATATTTCGGGTGTAAATCAATATTTGGGCTTCAAATAATGATATTGAACTGATTAATAACCCTTTTCGCAAATCTGTTCCATTCATCAATCCTGCACATCTCCCTTTAAGTGTTTCTTCGTTTTATAACATTCGTTTGTTGAATGTCTTATTGAGCTTCATTTTGCCGATAGAGAGATTTTGATATTTTTCTTTTTTTCTCTATGACAAAGCAATGATAAACGAAGCAAAGCCTCGTTAGGGATGGATCAAAATTGTACTGTTTATTGGTGTAAATATTGAGTTGCACTCAACCCGGGGCCAGGTGGCGTGAGCAGTAATAAGCATTTCTATTATTGCCCATAAACAGGCTCAATCAAACCGAGCCTGCAATATTTTCATATTTGTCGTGGTCGAGGGTCTTCAAAGTTTCCTTTTCATCTATTTAAACGGTCTCTGTGGTGTTATTCCTTACCTTCCACTGACAGTACAAGTATACCGGTAATTTGTAAAGGGAATTGTTTGCAACGCATACCACCAGAGACCTCCTTAAAATCACGCCTGATGGAAAAACAAGTGCTCTAAAGGTAAATCTCTCTACTACAACCAAACTTTTAAATTCTGGGGCACTATTTGAGTAATTTAACAAATATGATAAAATCCCATAAATTAATAGTTATTAAAGACTTCTTAATGCCACCGATCACGTGGCCGATCTACGTTGCATATATTAAAATTTAAAAGCACTTTAAAATAAATGCATGAATACAGATTTATTACCCTGAACATTAACATGAAGTTGCATGCAAAACACCAGTGATCCCTAATTGAAAGGATCATATGTATTTACTAACTGGTCAGAAAACAATTTGTTGTGAAGATTCTTAGTCATTCTATACATACTGAGCTATTTAAAGTTCAAATGTAGTATTTGACATTTTGTAGATTTTTCTATACAGAATTTCAAATGAAACGTGTAGTGTTCGAAAACATATTTCAAATGACTTATACAGTTGGATTACGCGAGATTTATATATCTATTTATAAAACCATCACAAACCTTTTCCTTGCGCATCGCTGTCGTATGTGTATAAATATCAATGAAGTCCACAAACTTTGCAATGAGATTTTTTAAACATTAAGAACGACGATTTAATTATGTCTATGGAAAAGACAGTGTTACCACCCTCACATCCGACAATATTAGGATAAACAAAGTGTTTATATTCGGATATCCGAATATCCGTTCGGATCGTTCAACGGATATCCGGATACGAAATTCGTAATCCGTTGACATCCCTTCTTTAAAGCGTATTCAAATACACTGTTGAAAAGAGTTTTTAAAAAAAACTTATACAAAATATCGCTAGATCTTTTATATAAACCTGCTGTAAGTTAGGCTTGGGCATTAAAATTATGGCACGACGAAATCAAACCATCAACGAATGTCATTTTCCACAGTTTATACGTGGTTTGCTAAATTAATTCTGGTAAAGAATTAGGCAATTGTGCCTCTCATTCAGGAAGACATAGGTCTACAAGTACTAAATCGAGCATCAATAGAATCAAGCCAACCATTCAGAAAGATACAAGTTTCACTGTCAGACAGCTAGCACAAATGTCAGTTAGATACGAGCTGAAACTGCTAAAGAAGAACCCAAAATATCAGAAAAACATTTGATAATCTCATAGCGGACGATGAGATATTGGTCTACTTTTATGAAGCGCAATGCTTCGAAATGTGCTCTTAAAAAGATGACGCATTGTTTAACAATGTAACAAAACTGTTACTTTTGGGAGAAAAAAATATTGTATTAACAGCATGTATGTACCAAAAAAAAACATTATAATTAAAACAATGTCATTTTTGCCTTACTGCGTTAGAAGTTTAGTTTAGTGTATAACATGGAAAAAATGCAGTAAATATAAATCACTATTAATGCTTTAGGTTGAAGCTCTTATTTGACAGGTATTTGCTTAATGAAGCGGTATTGAGACTAAGCTCTATAAATTAACATTTACATACTTCCGTAAATTAAGGGACAAGTTTTTGTTAAAAATTACTTTAACATTCTAAGTTAATTTGAACCCATTTAGTTTTGTAATTTATTATTCAATTATGAAATTTCATGGCTATAATCATAAAAGTAACGTGATTGTCCAATATAGTTTTAAATCATTGTTAATAAAAAATTTTTAGCTATGAAATTTCACTTTTAATTAGAGCTATCTTAAATTTCCAACTAAATAGTCCATATACATGCAGTAATAGTATATAATCAAGGTATATAATCATGAACATGAACTTTCCTAACTGTTATCAAAATAAATTGTCATTTATAGAAGGTGCGTTAAATTTGTAATTCACGTCAACATAACTACAATAAATAACAGTTTAAAAGACCAAAGTTTAATAGTATACCAATATTTAAGGTCAATCGGTTGCAATTCTTGTGGATTGTTTGCAAGTTGTCGTAGGGTGCTTAAGACATGTTTGTTCTTTTAACTTAGTTATGTTGTTGGTTATTATTCTAACTTGGTGATTTGGTTTTCATCAGAAAAAAAATCAAAATAATTTTCCCTTCACTCAAGCTTATATGTTTTTAAAATTTTCAACAAAACATGTATTCACAAATAAAGATGTTTTTTTAGAAACACGGGCACCTAATTGAACATTTCGTTCATTATTTTCTAAACTCATATAGGGAGATATACATGAACTTGTGTCAGAAATAACATAAAATGTAAAACTTTTAAACACACATATATAATTTAATATTTTACATTCCGTATTTACCAACAATCTTAGATCATTTCATTTAACATGACGATTTGACATTGATATTTTAAATATTTTGGAAGCTGTGTGTATCTCCCATATTATCACTAAATTTTACATTTAATCATGCATTTACTCATTAAAACTGTTAAACTAGTCAAATATTAAGTGTTGGTAAACTATATAAATATAAATGATTATTTCCCTTTAAACATAAAGTTGTAGAAATGAAACCCCCATACACCTACAAGGAGAAGCCATACAAAGGTTTCTTACCAGAGATAATTAACGGAGGGAAAGATACCGGAAGTATACCAAACAAGGTCGACAAGTTTCCAAGAGTGGGTGAAATTCCAAAATTACCTCCCTTACCAAGCATTGAAGAACAAGAAGGTGGATCATGTGACATCATGTATTTGTATATCATGTGACTGATTGGTGTGGCTAATGACACGTGATTAATTGTTGGCTGGAACGTGTAGAATTTGCTCTTTCCTAACGGGTAGATGTACATGCTTTGAATGTTACGTTTTGATGAATATTCTTTATTCATACGTATATCGATATAATATAATTGTATCTGTTTTACGTCATACAAGTTATTGACCTTTAAATCTGAAAGTGTTCGGTATATTTAAACTAACTTCCAAACACCTTTCATGTTGTACATGTATAGATATAATGTTGTGTAAAGACTACCACCTATATATTCTAGTTCTATTCAATGCATAAGCCTATCATAAAAATTTTCTATCGAACAGTATTGTAAGGGTCATTGTTAACGACCTGCACTTTTTGCCAAAACCTATTGCGTTATATTTGTTATTGCTAAATTATGAATTGTCAGTAAAATATGTTAAAAATCAAGAAATGTCTGGGAGAGGCAAATATTTTTAAATGACTTTGTTCACTGAAATTGTTCACGTTTGTTGAAATTACGTACAATTATTTGGTGTTATGTTGCAATGTGTACCATCACTGTGTACTAACAACGTCAGATATGACAACCAGCTAACAGTATTGTGTTGTAGTTAATAGAATTGAAATTTAATTGTAGATTCTTAAAACCGATACTACTTATGCTTTCGTTACAATATTTATATTAAAAAAATTCTGTTAACATTCTATGTTTTACTTTGCATGAAATTTTGAATATACTAAAATTCTTTAGAAAGTCAGTAAATATAACATCTTACTCTATTATTCCTTATTAACCATACTATTTTTTTAGACTAGCTTCTAATTATAGCTCTCGCGCAATTTGTAAGAGCATAGTTGTATGAATTGCTCTCGCTTTTTCAGAGTTTCTGAAAGGACCTGGGAAACCTTTCATAAAAAGCAAGGAATACAACTACCAGCCGAGGACTACACAAGAGGTTGGTGGTTACATCTTATAATTGTTTTGTTGTTGTTGTTGTTTTTTTTTTAGGGGGGGGGGGGGGGCACGTCACGGGTAAAGGTGCATTCGGTCATATTTTTAGACATTTTACTTGTTACTATATTTGGAAAGATCTTACAATTATCTATTATTTTCTCATAATATACTGGCAATTTTGGTACACATTTTGACAGCATAATTTCATTTTTACCGCGAAATGCATAATAAGTAATGTCATCTGCTCAAATTAATGACGTCATTTCAAGCACCGACGTCAAATGCCCGAATATACCTTTTCCCTTTACGCGCCCCATTTAATCTGAGTACACACAATTTGCGTCGACAATTTGATCACTATTTAATATAGTTTCAAGTATTTATTATTTAATTATTAATTTTCAAGTATTCATTTAGTACTCTTTAGCTCTTTATGTAATCATGCAAAATACATCAATCGCATAAATATATAAGCAATTGTTTTATTTATTGAGATATCTAATTCTTAATTAAGCGTGATAATTTTGTTTCCAGTTAATCGATCTAGTGAGAGAGAAATTTGGAACGGGTTACTATGGGATTCGTCACCTGTTTAAAGCCAATGACCCCACTGGAAAGGGAGCAGTGTCCAGGTAATTTGAAATAATATTTTATATAAATAATAATTTGTGTTTTAAATTTTCTGAACTGTTGCGATAAAAGTTAATAAGAACCCAACATTTAATGCACGAAAAGCAATCATTTTGTCACTGTACATGCATAATGAAATAATCCTTCTTTAAAAACCTGTCTTATTAAACCGGTATTTATGCGTTATAACTTTTAACTCAGTACGAAAATTGTTTTAAGAGTGTGCTATTTTAAAATAAAGCATATATTATGTTTTTCAGGGAGGCATTGCAGAGAATATTATACACATTGTGTGGATATATTACACCAGATCAGTATACGAAACTATTGAGAGAGTAAGTCGTCATATTAATATAACAATTCAGATATATATATATATATACTATTAAAAATATCATCAAAAACTGGTTGTATGCCATATGCCATAACATTTTAGATGACCACATTCATAATACTATGTATCGATTTGCCAAATGTTGTGAAACGATATACATGTATGTTACATTTCAAATTCCATAGTCACATATTTTTATTACGTTTTTTCAGGATGCATTTGGAAGGAAAAACGCCTATAGCATTTGAAACTTTTGTACAATATTTCAGAGACACAGAGGTAAAATAAAATTACTCACTTTAACGTGAGTAAATTAATTATTTCCTTATCTCATAATACGTAAGAACACAAACAAAAACTAGGATTAGGTCGTTGTATTCAGCGGTAATATACATTAAATTTTTCAAATGTCTGTATAGTCCAAGTGCAAGTTGCTCAAAAACTGTCCAAACAGAGGTAGAATCAGTGGGCCTGTACTGTGCGAACCGTCCGAATGAAAAGCTGAAATCAGTAGCTCTGGCTATTAAGCTGTCCAGCAGACGAACGGAAAACTTTCAACACATCTGGATAAAGCTTCATCTAATAGTACCACTCGAACCTGAAACTAGTGAATGGCCTTAAAATATCCATATTTCTTACATGATAAATAAATATATTGTTTATGACTAAGAGAAAACACCAAACTCGAAACACCTGAAACTGAAATAAACACTTTATTTACAACCATTTTTCGATTTATTCTCTGAAAGTTCTGTTAAACATCGACAGCCATCCAAAAAATATTTACAACCTATATGGCGGGTGGGCGGGTGCCGACATGTTTACCGCTGAATAGAAACGCCTCAAATGGTGAACACAGATAAAACCAACACTTAAATAGCCTAATCGCACGAGATACACGCACCTTTTCCCTCCACACTGAAAATTACCGTCAAGTTCGTATTATTCGAAACGTAAATAATTTCATTTATTTAAAAGCATGTAGAAAATAAAATAAAGTGATGCAAATAATACGGAACAATCAGATGCAGTGATACTTTTAACATCTGCTTTCAATCACAACGACATAATTCGCTTTTATCTTGTGTTTGTTTTGTAACGAAACAAAAAACAACAGAAACACACCATATTCTCTTTAATTTAGATTGTATAAAATGAATAAATACAGGAGCAGTTTTTGTGAAGGGTCCGTCTTCATTTTTACTTTAACTTCAAGCACACGGAAATTTTTTGCCTTTGGCTATAAATAATACATCATGAAATACATTAAGAACATTAATTTACATGTATAACTTATGCATTTTAAATGATATAAAATCACAGAAACGACAAAAATCATAATCAACACAAAACAGCTCGTTTTACAGGACAAGAAGAACTGGGTGAGCGCCTTACAGACCGCTAGCCTACATTCTACAGACACCAGTAACCCCGAGAGTTACCTGAGACGTGCAGATCTCAGGGTTCATGATCCATACACATCTATGCCTTTCTCAGATGCCATATTCAAAGAAAAGTGCAAATCAAAGTAAGAACAAATCATTTATGAACACCGATTTGTTTAGGTTTTATGAGAAAATTGTTTAGGTTTGACGAGAATATTGTTTAGGTGTGATGAGAATATTGTTTAGGTTTAATGAGAATATTGTTTAGGTTTGACGAGAATATTGTTTAGGTTTGATGAGAATATTGTTTAGGTTTGATGAGAATATTGTTTAGGTTTGATGAGAATATTGTTTAGGTTTGATGAGAATATTGTTTAGGTTTAATAAGAATAGTGTTTAGGTTTGATGAGAATATTGTTTAGGTTTGATGAGAATATTGTTTAAGTTTGATGAGAATATTGTTTAGGTTTGATGAGAATATTGTTTAGGTTTAATAAGAATAGTGTTTAGGTTTGATGAGAATATTGTTTAGGTTTGATGAGAATATTGTTTAGGTTTGATGAGAATATTGTTTAGGTTTAATAAGAATAGTGTTTAGGTTTGATGAGAATATTGTTAGTTGTGCTTAATGCCACATTTTCACAAGGGACATATGGTAAGATAATTATAAATTGTGAATAAACACGATCCAGAGGCAGCTATGTAAAAATGCACAAAAGAGTGGTATTCTAAATCTTGTATATTTCTTTTGGCCATTTTTAAGTTCAAAGATGACAAAATGTATGAAGTTGGAGACATGTACCAAGGGTACGAAGTGTATTTTAACATCACATAACATCTGAAAAGCGAGACGGAATATTTAAATAACATTTTAATGGTGAGAATATTTAATTAAACTTCGCATCATAATTCTTTATTGACATTGCTATGCATGAATTTCTTCTTTATATGCACTTTATATCACAGCCTATATTTTTCTTACATAATTATACAATTCAAACTTGAGAGTTGTAAACAAGATATTCTTTGACACATGTTTGTGTTGATTATATCAATAACAACAATTTAATATAACCTTGGTCCAAAAAGAAATCAACAATTTTGCAATAACTGTCTACTTCGGCTCCTAACATTTGGCCAGCAATAAGGAATCTTGACTTTACATTCTCATCTGGCTGTCCAATGTTTTGAGTAACTATTTTACTCGATGTCGACTTGTTTATCTATCTGTATCTCTGGTTATTGCTAACTTCTCTCTCGAGTGTTCAGGCAGGACTTAGTGCATGTCGAAATGTTAGCACAATTGTGAAAAGATGCATGAGAAAAGAGACAATTTCAGGTATGGTGAGCTTGGATAAGACAAATGTTAAAATATTTACTGAGTGGTAGATTGAATAACTGTGAACAAAGTAAAAGAGGTTAAAACGAAGAATACATGACTTATACTGGATCCCATTCACTGCTTGCTTGAATGCTCAAGATCAGACGGGGTTACAATATTAACATGAAGTCTTTTCCAAAGGGCGATACTGTGTGGAAAGAATGCCATACTTGCTGAAATAGAAAGTCCATCGTACAAAAAAACGAAAATAAGTTAGCTCTCCAAATAACAAAGTCTCATAATCTGGCTGGTGGTATTTAAGTATTATACGGGTGGTATTTAAATACAATACTATACAATACAATACAATACAATACAATACAATGCAATGCAATGCAATACAATACAATACAATACAATACAATACAATTTCCAGTTTGCAAAACGGCGAACATTATGTTGACCATGGCCATTAACAATAACGCAAGACATATGGCCAAGGCATTTTTTACAAACACGCATGTTTTTCATTGTATTATAAAAATAAAAAGTTGCAAAATATAGTTAGAGTTTCACGAAGCAAAAAAAAAACAAACAAACAGAAACAAACAAATCACGAACAGACAAGAAGGCAGAAATATTGCTGTAGGATGAGATACAGCAATAGATACATATTTACAATACAATGCACTAAAATATATAGTACAACACTATACAATAAAAACAATACAATAAAATACAGCACAACCCAATAAAATACAGCACAATACAATACCACACAACACAGTTAATTGAAAATATTCAGTTTATTAAATACTGTACAGCATGAAAAAAAAAATCATAAATATTGTTAAGGAAACATTAATGGCATGCTTTTTCTTCACATTTGCAGGAATTTCGATGCCCACAAGGTCTTCCCGGCATCTGTGTTCGAACCTGGTGGTCTTATCTTGCCTCCACAACTGAGAGAAGCCTATGCTGTCCTCGGAATTTACATGACAGACGAGGACTATGACAAACTGTGGAAAAGGTACTGTTTAATTCGACAAAATGCCCCGCATTGCATGCTGAACACTTTCCTCCATAGATACACCTTTATTGCTTGGGTGAACAGTTTAGATCCAAATCAGCCGGCACATCCGTGTCGTCTGATCAGGATCTAAACAGTTCGCTTTTTAATCATTAGGTTACTTTTTACCAAAATGCGACCAGTGCAAATCCTGACCAGATGGCACGGATGTGCCGGCTGATCTGGATCTACACTGGTTGCACATGCGTAAAATGCGTATATATGGAGGAAAGGGTTAAAATTATCCTAACTGTCATTAAATGCTTGAAATTTTTATTTTGAATATTATCTGTTTTGATTATTAAAATAAATATTTGTCTTATTGAAAAGTTAGCAAGTTCCTTTTGTCAACATATAAATAATTAAGTATTTGCTGTACCATTTGTTTAACCGTATGACTTGAAAAATAACAGTCTGGTGTCACTTTCCATGTTTGGAATTCAGTTTCATTTTTATATTAACCATACAATTAACCGACATTTCTACATAACTTCAAAAAGGAGAGCGTAATTAGAAACGTTATGACAGATTTGTAGGAATTCTTATGTAAAAACATGCAGTATTTTTTTTAAAAGGAACATTTTATTACAGTCATTACAACACCGGGTCGTTAAAATATTTAAGTTTCATTTTCATGTAAAAGAGAAAATAAACTAGGAACTAGATCAAAGTGATCTTGAGAAATGTGTCAGAGGAAAGGGATCGGTTCACATGGCCATAAAACAAGAGACCAACTTTATCTGATTTCGCTATAATATTATAGTACCTTTTTAAAGTCATTTGAAGATGTGAATTTAAAAGGTTAAAATATTTGCGAAAGTTTGTTTGTGAATTAAAAATTTTAACATGGCATAATATACGAACTAATTTGATTTAAGATTTCACATGTGATATTTTCACACTGACCTGTCCCACATATCTGACTTTTAAAAGGTCAACTATGCATATCAGGAATCGCCAAATTCATAAAAAAAACAGCCTCCCAACACAGTCAAGAAGAAGATAGAGGGAGAGAGCATGGTTAATGAAATGATCAGTTTCAAAAAAGACACCACAAACAACTAACAAAAATGAGAACCCGAGTGGTTACCGCCTTGGAACGGTCAGTGGCAAATCAAATTGCCACTGGGGGTTTAAACCAGGTTCTAGGGTGCAACCTCACACTTGCCCCAACAGGTTCTCATATCACAAGACAAGTACAAGTTGTCTTGGTGAAACAACTCTTACCCACTCATCGGCTCAACAATGTTGCATGCAAAAGCACACAAACATATAAAACATAAGAAGATAATAGCATTGAAAAGCCAAAGGACGGGTACTCAATGATCTTACCAGAGCTTCTGGAGTATATTCAGCAAGAACACGATGACAGGGATGAAAGAAACAAATCGAGCTTCTAGGTTCTTTCAAGTGATATCTTGAATAAAATGCGGTACCTACTATGATGTGTATTTCGGTGTCAAAATAAAACACTTTCCACTCAAATGAATTAAAAATGATCAATTACAATTAAAATTACGTCATCGATGTCATATAATAACGTGCAATGAGCATGTATATCGGCGCTATTTGCGCAGATGTTTTTGGGATGTGCCAGGGAAAGAGATTAGATTTACTTGGTTAGGCTCTGATACCAGTCAGGCTCTAGCACTGTTATTGTACTTGGCAATAAATATATATAATTTTATTATTTCTGTAGAGCATAAATCTAATAGTCAGAATTTCTTCAGTATTAAAACGACATCGAAATATGACTTGAATTTTGAGATCGAAATCGTGCAAGTGTAAGTTAAAGCAAAGAACTATTTAGATGTCGTTGGGAAACTCTTATAACTAAGTATTTGATTTTTAGAATAAATGACAGAAACAGATCCTGACACATAAAATCATATTGCAGTCTCGGTTTGATCGAGTCTGTTTAACCTAGAAACCCAGTCAATGATACATTTTAAAATTGACCGTTTTAGACAGATTTTGAGTCGATGTCTTGCATCAAGGTTTTGTACTTAAAATGTAAATAGAAAACACAAACATACCCCACATTTAACATATTTCGGTCAGCCAACATAACCCCATCATAAGTTTTAAATTCATTTTATGACCCAATAAACTAGTTGGTATGTGTACGCTCAGTTTTTGATAACATATTCCTATTATCTTAAATACGTTCTAAATGTTTCCTTTTTCATTTGATGGTCATTTTATTAGCGATATAAACCTCATCACTGTCAGATAAAATGTTTTATCCTTTCTATACGTCTTCATAAAAAATTATATTAAAAATAAGATGTGTTGATTGAATAAATACTCTTATTTAATAATGCGAAATAGGAGACTGAAGGTGCGGTGATATGCAAGCAGAAATGTCTTGCTTAAAGCAGTCTAATAATACGAAAGACCTTTACCAGTTTACAAAAAAGGCCTGTTTGTTCCCCAGACAGGGGAAGCAGCCCTGATTAAAAGTTGTTTAAATTTGCATTAAGTTTAGATTAAATCTTTCTTTTTTTTCACGGAAATTTGCATTCATGTGTCCCTTTTAAGCC
Organism: Corbicula japonica; assembly: GCA_038501625.1. NCBI lineage: Eukaryota > Metazoa > Mollusca > Bivalvia > Venerida > Cyrenidae > Corbicula > Corbicula japonica. The sequence goes on from JAZAYU010000198.1 coordinate 93,061, forward strand.
AAATTTTAAGGAAGAATGAAACACAAAAAGTAACTTTTTTACAATATATTTCATAAGTGCTGGTCTCCATGAAGTAAATTATAATTACATTTACCTTGTGCTATATTTCAGATACGACAAAGAAGGAACTGGTGCACTACATACAGAGCATTTCTTTAAAATCTGTGGTCTTGACCCATATGGTCGCCCACGCCAGGCGGCGCCCTACACGCCACGTGGTGCCGCTTATGGAAAATCGAGACAGCGGCCTCATTCTGAAATTGGGCACACAGACGGCATTGACTCAACAACTGAATTAAAGAAAATTTTAAAACACGAAAGTATAGAGAATCTCCCAAGCAAAGAAACAGAAAAGAAAGACAGTGAAAAGCAACAAACTGTTGCAGAAGCTAATGCGAATGTGGCTGACACTTCCAAAGAAGCTGCAGAAAGTCACCCTGATGCAGAAAGAAAAATTGAAATAAAAAGGACATCAAAAGCTCCGCCCAAATTAGATAACATTATTGACTGTTTACACTATAAGGTAACGCTTTTTTTCTTCGCAAAATCACTATTCCTTAACCTTTTGAATTTATTGATATAAAAAGACATACACAAGAAAAATATTTTTAAACTAATCTACTAACGTAAACAATTAAATGAATAAAATGTTGTCCACAAACACAGTATCCTAATGCAGTATGTAGAGACATAAGATCATTTTTAAACAATAAGCAAAAAAAGAAATCGGATGAACCCAAATTCGCTTATCATTGTCTTTGATTTTATCAGCATCAAATTATTGTTTATATAATTAATGTTAATTCTCAGTATCCTATGTCATCGATTCTTCATTTTGGTCAAACAAAAAGGGTAGACAACAGTGAACAATTAAGAAAATACAGTAATAAAATGCAATTTTACATACCCGTCAAACCACCTTACTATCTTATACATGTAGTATAAATAAAAAACGAAACGAAAGTCCTCTTTATGACCTTTTAACAAAAAACAATGAATAAGATTTATTGATTAAAGCGTTATGTCGATTATTTTTCTAATTTTATATTTTTATTTTCAGTTTGAGGAATCGTATCAAGCAATGCTTACAGCTTTCCAACTATTTGATTTTCTAAATGACAGCTATGTGTCGAAAATTGACTTCCGAAGAGTTCTTCTAGAGTTTGGCTTCACTATTTCTCCGTCAGAGCTGGAACACTTTCTGAAAAAGTAAACGAAATATTATTCGAAAAACGTGTTCAACTTGCTATACAATTATAAGATATTACTTTATTGTATTATTGAACCGTCAGATAACCTTTTTTTTAAATGAAAGCAAATAAAATGTGGGCTTGAAGATTGATTGTTGACAAGAATCACCTTGCAGTATACCTGAAATTATTATTATTATTATTATTATTATTATTATTATTATTATTATTAATTACCAAACTTATATAGCGCCCTTTTCATATACACGTTCAAAGGCGCTTTACAATCATATAAACTAATAACTGATTACAAGCAATACAATTAAAATACTAAAACAGCATTCAAATAATAAATCTACGACATACTAAGAACAATGATATGAGACAATCAATTTAAATGTGGTATTAACCATGTCGTTAGAAATAAAAATATTCTAGCGAAACTTATAAGATACTAAATTAAAAATAATGTATTTTATAATCAACATCTTAAGTACTTGTAACACTGTCGTAAAAGATATTAGTCTTAAAGAAATCACCATCAATAAACATGGGATACTGCTCTTGTTATTTTATTGTTCTTGTTCTCTCAGAAAGGATAAAAATGAACAGCGAGGGTTGTTATATTTTGTTTCAGGAGTGGACTGAGGGCCATCAAAGGGCAAATTAATTATCGGGAGTTCTTAAACCGATTCCAGAGTAAATCACTGAGCAGCCTTATGGCTCGGACGGCCATGGACACGAGTCATCCGTATGTTAACTAACAATCTAGTTATATTTTGTTTACGACATTCGTTCATCTTCTTTTTGATTGATCTGTGGCAACAAATACCTTTATAATTGAACGGATGATAGTTTATTCCATAGACATTATTAAATCAATTATGCATTTCAACACTTCTCATAACAATATCATGTTTGGAAAGAACATAAACATCCGTTTTAGCTGTTGTATACTTAGCTTTCTTTTCGAAGGATTGCATTAAAACGAGTCCAAAATAATTAAAAATATACTCGTTTATCGCAAAACAATACATTCTTGAAAATGGACCCCATAAGGTAGATGTAACATTTACCGAAGAAATAAAATCAACTTGCATGTTTTGAAAGTTTACTTACATTAAAAATTTATACCCATAGGTTTCACGATGGAGTTGGAAACACCTCTGATCTTTCAGCAGACGCGTTGGAGGCCCGTCTTCTAGATCACTTCCACGGAGACTTCATTAAACTTCTCGCGCATTTTAGGTAATAAGGTTTGAATGAGAAAAGAAGCATTTAGACAACTTGAAATGATCCAAGTTGACCAATAACAAATTAAAGTTAGCCACTTTTCAATACAAGTGCCCTGACAGTAATATCCGAAATACATGTACTCCTATTGGGGAACTCGCGTGCATTTCAATTTTTCTTGAACATATTGTTTGATATAATCGTTGCAATATGTACACAAGAGGAATGAGAACAAGTAGCCGCCTATGTTTACTGAGCTTCAACGGTTAAATGCCTGGCACACAACGCGCAACTGTTATATATCAATGTATAGAAGAAACTCAATTTGACGGTAACGAACTAACTAAATATTTAGTTTTGATATCTTCTAGGCAATGTGACAAATACAACATCGGGGTGATTACAAAGCATGAATTCCGCAGCGGATTAGAGAAGAGATTAGGTTACACCATGACCGAGACTCAGTGGGAACAACTTAAAATGGACGTTGGTCAGGATAAAGATGGGCTGATCATCTATACCAAGTTCCTAGAACTGTTTGATATCACGTAAGTATCCGTTGTTCGTTCAATGGCTTCTGGTATCCATGTTAATAGGCACAAAATAGATTAAACAATTATTTATACAGTCTACTGTTATATCACTAGTTCTGTCATCATGAATTTATTTTAATGTTGCTTTTTGTTGATATATATGTTCTCCAGGTCAAACAATTTATAAGACGATATTTCGTAGAACCAGCTTTACAACATTTGTAAAAATACAGTTTTTGTATTTTTTTAAAGCTTTTTTATAAGTCACTACCTGCCACAAAACGAAGGCATGTTTTAGTTTTGTGATTCTGTTTGACAAACAGAAATCATATGGTGACAACTAGCGGCACATTTAACACATTTGCCAGATAACCGCTAGAACTCTGTATATATACTCAACAAAAAAAGAAACCTGACACTGTAACTTTGAATAAGTATGAGGTGCATATTCAAAATCTATATATTTTTGCACCATCCAAAAGAAAATAACCACTGAATCACTTGTTTCATGCACCAAAAATATCAAAATGCATAATTAAGTTCAAAACATGCACAAATTTTATTACATACCACAATTCAATTAGCTTTAAATCTGATTCCAGGAAAATACACCAAATATAAAGTGTCAGGTTTCTATTTTTTTTGAGTATATAAACGTGTCATTAAACTGTATTTTCTGTTGTTTTTTTTTTCAAGTTTCTCATATTAATTTATTGATTAATATTAGAATCTAAAAAAGATTGTTATCCACGGAGTCCCACATCAATGTTCAGGTACTGAGTTAAGGCGAAAGCAAGTTATAAAAAAGCTCTTGTGTTTTAAAACAATCGGAAATTATTTGGTGTAGTTCAGCCGTTTATGCAAAATGTATATTCTATTCCAAAAGAAAGTGTGCATTTTGTGTTAGGTGATTTTTCATTAACTGCATTTCTTAATTCTAGATGCCTAAATATTTTGTTTAAAAATTGATATAAAAATAGATTAGATCAAAGATAGTTTTACTATAGAATTTAAATGATCTATGCTGAAGGTTATATAACTGAGATTGGAAACCAGTCTCAAATTTCAAGGATCTGATTGGCTGAAATGGCAACTGGTCGCCATTTCAGCCAATCAGATGCTTGAAATTTGAGACTGGTTCCCATGCTCAGTTATATAACCTTGGGTACTGATCTCAATTTTGATATCCATTTTTGTACCAAATATTTCGGCATAAAGAAAAGCAGTTAATTAAAAATTCACCAAAACAAAGTGCAAACTTTCTTACGGAATAGAGTATATTCTTCCCAGGCCTGGTTCCTGGAACATGAAACAAGAAGGCGGAATCCAGGTAGCACAGATTCCAGCAGGTGACATACCTACACCAGTTCAGGTAGAGAGACTGAAAGAACGAGCAAAGACGGAGATGGTACCACCACCACCTCCACCTCCAGGCAGTGCTGAAAACCTACGATCTCTAGAAGAGGTCAGCTTCATAGCTTTGAGCTACCTTATTTGCCTCTTTTAAAAATACACATACGAAATTAATTAAATGGGATTTCAACTGTTTTTAATATATTTACTAATTGTTACAGTTGACTAGTTTCTCCTTAAAAAGGGACGGGGTTAATCCTCTGAAACGTTGGATTTAATTTGTGTTTAGCGCACTGTTGTGAAAACTTGTTCTTTAGAACTTTCCTTACATTTACTGTTTATTATCTTTCTACAGCCAAATATAATTGATTGTATCGTTGGCATCTTTTAAACTGTCTAATTGATCCTAGTTTATGAACAGTCTATTTTGTATCTATATTATTTATTTACTATAAAAGTTCAACAAAAGAAGCATAAATGCGGTAGGTAATCGTATGGTAAATGTTTGCCTCCTCTGTCATAAAATAACACCACCGTATTGCCTAGCTAAAGCATCGGCTAAGCATGCTCTCGTTGCGGACTGAACTAACTTCCATCAACCCTCTCCAGACAAATACAGCTAGGCAAGTTAATGCACATCTTTTACCATATCCTATTCGTAATATTTCTTTTACCAAACGATACTGGCGGATGTATTGTTTCTTGTCGCCTTCATTAAGATTAATAATTTTATTCAGTATTATTATTATTATTATTATTATTATTGTGTCGCATTCTACTTACTTCAATAAAAATGACTTAATGGTTCAAATAATTTGGTCACTATCTACTTAAAATTTTAACAATATACATATGTAGTTATCAGTAAGAATGAAAAACTATTTTCAGTGTGGCATTTTATTGGTGTCATATTATACATTAAAGTTGGGACAATGCACTGGCGTTGCAAAATACTGGAACATGTATTTCTTATGTGTGTTGCGGGGGGGGGGGGGCGTGAGGTACGGGGAGTGGGTACCAAGTTTTTCGGGGATGCATCCCAAGGTTTAATACGTCTATCTGATTTGTTTTGGCGGTATGTAATCATCTCACGTGTGCAACTGTATAACTTCCTATTATCCAGTTGTGTTATCCCGACGTATTATACAGCACTTTTCTCAGCGTCTGTTATAGTGCAAATATTATTTTTATAATATACGCAATATACATAACTGTAACAATGTTTTCAAAGGTACAACATCGGTTAACAAAATTATTATTCGTATATCCTGGCATAGCTGTTTGAATGCACAATTCCAGAAAAGCTTAAAACAAATATTAAATTATCATCTTCATAATAATTGTGTAATTGATGTCTTAAAATATATACATTGCCCCATTTGTGTTTGAATCCATCTTAATTGTTAAAGTATTTCTTTCTCGATCTTCTAGATAAAGGGCAAGCTGGATGAACTGTTCAAAGTGAAGTTTCATACGTTCGATAAGGTAAGTTTAAACGTATAATACTATGGTACTTCAACTTGATCTTTTTAAAATATCTGTGGCCAGTGGCAAAGGTTATAAAACTAGGCATGGAAACCAGTCTCAAATCTCAAGCATCTGATTGGCTGAAATCTCAGCTTTAAAACCTTCAGCCCAGGTATTCAGTAACGCTTACAAATAACTGTTCAAGGCCAAAATCTGCTTTTGCAAATGGCAAAAACTTAGAATGATAATCTGAGTAAAGCTAGTTTATTCACAGGATCCAGAATTTTATTCAAAAATCACCCAAAAATCTACATACTATATTACGTTTGACCTGAATCGGGGTGATTTTTGAAAGTAATTAATGTTCCTGTGATTAAACCCAACGCCGGAGTGCGCTAATTAAAATGGCCGTACATGTCGACCGACACATTATGTCCTTGTACAGAACATATAAAATTAGTGGTTTTATTATAGCTTTATGTTACATCACCCAAACATGTGAGGACATCACACGGTTCCCATGACTTTGTTCGGTTTTTGACATACCAAGTTTTATGGGTCATTATCATTTTAATTTAGACGAATTTATTATCGTTTTGTAGTCCGTGAAATTGTTGATTGCGTAAATCTGGTATGAGTATTAATTATCTAAGTATTTATTAAGTATGTGTGTACTTTTGGATCAAACCACCGATTTATTTTCCAGGAATTTGAAACTAGGCCATAGAAACTAGGTCATACACACATTTGCTCTACATTAAATGCGGGCTTTTGGAATGCTGAACGCAAATTTAGAGCCATATTTCAGGCATCAGTATTCATTATATCATCATGAGTGTTGTGTTTGTGTTAAAATCAGACGAGATAACTGAAATCTGCCTTACCAGATTCTAATTGGTCTCACTGAACGAATTCTAAACTGCAAGATTTAATTTAAAAGCATCGCCCATTTCTGATGGACATACGGAAATGATATCTGCTATGCAGTCACATCGTTGTCCTTGTATTTAAGAATAGATTCGGTTATTATGTACCGATTTCTTGCCTGTTAAGCGTTTTTTTATTAATAATGGTTGACCTAACAATTGTCCGTCATTTTATAACGCTAATATAAGATTCTCATTACCAAAAATCAGCTAAACACGGTCGTATCGCAGATAGCTAATTGTTCTCCGATAGCTAGAACCATTACAAGAAGAATGTTTTGTATTTCAAAGACACATCTAAAGCATGAATATTGTTATATTTTAGCATTTCAAAGCCATGGACCGGCGAATGACAGGGAGGATGAGTAAATGGCAGTTCGGTGCTTTACTCAAAATGTAAGATTCCAGTTGTGTTTAGTTGTTTGCGTAAGAATTATTTAAACTACATAGACGAAAGTTTTGTAGCGTGAAGGTTGATGTTCGGTGTCTTACTAGAAGTGAGATTCTTTTTTTTTCACGGGGCTATTATGAACATGCCATAACACAAAACATGATCAATAAACGTATTTAGAACTTGTTTTACATCGATATAAAATAAATATTTTACTGTCATTTACATTTATAAAATGAAACGCAGTTTGATGCGTTATATTTCAAAATTCTAACATCAAGCAAAAGGTAATTAAAAGCCATATGTTGCATACAAAAGCATTAAATAGCAAAGTAAAGCGATTTAAAAAAAAAGAGTTCTAGATGACAAGATACTGATTTATAATAAAGATGATAGCAGATCGGCTACATCTTTTTTATAGCTAGTCTAAGAATTCATTTCCGCTCACAAGGCTTTTGAAATATGATCCCCGTTTCGTATTTTAGCATAACATAAAAATTAAATAAAAGTCTTTAAAGCAATAATTCAGATGCTTGAAACATCATGAAAAGTCTATTAAACCAGAGACAACTATCTATAAACATTTTGAATACAATCGAACTTAAGTTTAATGTGATGGGAAGATTGCATAAAAGTTCCAAAATGTTTGTGCAAGACGCCCATGATTAATCAAAATGCACTTTTATGTGGGGCATAATAAATAGCATAAAGTCGGTTAACAATTTAACTGCTACCACAGTCATGTCGATGTTTGTCTCGTCTTATTTGAGCATATGGTCAACTAGTCGACGAACTGTATCACTGAATAATTGCCGGTTGTTGTACAACTTCACTCGATGGCTAAACCCTTTCCTCCATATATCGTATACCGTTTTTTATTGCACATTCGAACAGTGTAGATTCTGATCAGTCGGTACATCCTTTCACTTCTTAATCAGAAATAATCAAATGTTTCTCAAAGCGAATTGTGTAGATCCTGATCATACGACACGACGTGTGTGGCGGCCGGTTAATTATCATTAATGGATTTTGAACATATTTAATTCGACTCTGGCGAAGATCAAATTACATTGAAGCCTTTGCTAAGGTTAGTGGTAGAACAATTTTGCAGTGTCAAAGAGCTCTCTTGAACATACCTAATTTCAGTTCGCCATTTTAGAAATGTTTTGGTTCGCGATTCAACGAGAATCCCTTTGCAGTCTTTATGTAAACTTTCAGGTGCGGCTTAGCGTTACATCCTAAAGAACTGGACAAGATTTGGGCTACACTAAATGTTTCAACAGACGGAATGTACAGCTATAGCACCTTAATACAACACTTCATTAATTATAAGGTGCCACATGAGCAGAAGGAAAATATTATATACGGTGAGTAACTATATATGACTCTAGAACATAATAGAAAACACATAAATTGGTCGCCAAGCTGACCTTCTCAAACACTGCATTCTTGCCGTGTGTAAGAGACAATTACTGCAGTTGAGTTTTATAATAAGTTGTTACCATGTGATCTCAGTATCTTTCATGTTTCACTGAGTATATTGTACTATGATAAAACCCTAATGAACACAAAATCTCCTTGAGAGTTGTCATAGCCTATGCGATGTTGGTCTACACAGAACTGTGTGCCTTCACTGTCCTTTCACTGACATTGTTCCCTTACAAATACCTATTCAAAATGGACCTTTTATATTGATTTTGGTTCATTCGATCTGTATAGTCTGTGAAACATTGGAATTCTAGCAGTTGTATATTCCTAGTATGAACTACATGAGCTTGAACATTGCAGAAAATATGTTTAATGTTGACGAAGCAGAACAGATTTGGTATGACCCATCAGGTAACTGCGGCATTGGGTGGCTTGTGACTGTTGATAAATGTTGATGCGCTGTTGCACTTTGCACTGTGTTAATATGTTTTGGTGCTGGAAAGTGTTAGTACGTGAAAAGATGTTGTGTATTGCTGTAACTTTATGTTGGTTGTTAAGGATACTTGATAAATAGTGTGAACTTGGCAATTGTTTAATGTGTTCGTTTAATATATTTAATAAAGATCTTAGCTGTCACTGTTTATCCTTTAATATTTGACGAATAATTTAAATCTTTGAATGTCCCAGACAAGTGTTGTATGGTGTTATGCGCTGTGGTGTGTGCAAAACGGTGACTACGGTCCGAACCCCGAAGTATTTCAATAGAAATAAATAATGTAAATAATGTGATTAAAGCTATGGATAATGTTTTTGTTCCTTTTACAGTCAGCCTTTCCGTTAGTAAAATATTATTTGCATATATGCGTACGTATATTACGACACAATCACATAAAAAATTAGTATCCAAAACACAAGCTTGTTTGTGACTTCTGCTTTTTTTGTATATCCTGCTTAAGACTCTCGATTTCAGTGTGGAATAAAGCGTACATAATGATATTAAAACTTGTGAGTAATAATGTGTAATAATGTGTGAGACATAAATAACCTACGAATACCCACCAACAGGTGACGGGATACATACGTGAGGCCCTTGTGTTGGCGTTTGGTCCACCGGTTTGAACACTGCAAGCGTAATGCTATATATGTGTGTGTGTTACAATCTTTACATGTTGATAAGCTTTAAGCTTTCGTTTTGTAGATAAGTGTATGGCTTTGGTGAGGTGTTGCTGCGTTCAGTTTGTCGGGTATTGTTAGAATGAAAACTGTTAAGTTTTTCATCCTAACAGCTTTATGTACTCCTTCAGTTTTGGAGTTAACACACAATAGAAGTGTAAATGGCAAATTGATAAAATTGTCACTAGTTAATAAGGGTATATGTAGTTATTCATTACTCTAATCTTTTTTTCTTACAGGTGTGACTTATCAAAAATATCCGTTTAACTCTCATTTATTCGACGTTTTGGCCTTTTACAAGATACAATGTATATTGAATTTCTACATATAAATTTTGTTGGTTTTTTTTTCGAAATTTTCTATATATCTTGAAAAGGCCAAAGGCCGAAACCTCGAAGAAAACAAAAATGTGTGTTTTATTTACGTTCATTCCTGATCGAATGTAAATATTACGCCAACAATATTACCAGGAGCTTAAAGTGCGTCTGATTCTATTTTAAATGTTAGTAGAACATAGTAAAAGATAAAACACAAGTTAAAGTTGATGCTGTGTTGCAGAGGACACCACTGAGCTCGTTGAAACTGCTCGTCGTATTCAACGCGAAAGACGTCTTGAACAGATGCAGCGGGACCACGCGGCAAGGCTCAAGGCAAGAGAAAACAATGAGGAATGGAAACCGGAAATGTCGTCACATCCACATCATCAGCAAACTCCGCGTGCTGGGACAGCGTCTACTACCTTGTCACGTACTTCTTCCATTCCGACTGCACCAGCCTCCCGAGCATCTTTTGCGAGTGTACAAAGTACCAGAACCAAGTCACTACTAGTCAAAATTCGCTCAGATGTAAGAAATGCATTTGTTTGTTAAACTCTAGCATATTGCACCAAGTACTATTATAAGAGCACAAAGGACTTGAACGCCAACGATTTTGCGCGAGATGAAATGCATTTGATTAATACTTTGTTTCCTAATACCGTTTTTTATTTTAAAATAAATTAAATTTGATTATCACGTTTAGTTGTGTTTTTATTTTCAGTCGAAATCTGATATTCGGGTTTTGTTTCTTGTAGGTCATCAACAATTGGGATGGATTGAAATCCGTGTTCAAGTATATTGATAGAAACGGTAGTGCCACGATTCCTCTAAATGAAATGAAGGTACATTTTGAGAGTGACGTTACTTGTAGCTAAGCCATGCTTGTTAGTTTAAGAAGCTGGCTTGGCAAGTGTGAAGTTTGTGCACCCTAAAACAAGGTATAAGTCCGAGAAAGCAGTTAAAATTTGCCACTGTCGATAGGGCAATCCTCTTCGTGAATTGTTTATTAATAAATAAATTTCGAATTTACAAATTCATCATTTCGGTGGAAAACTTCGTCTTCATTTCAGACAAAAAACATTATGATGAGAAAATATGTAATCCTTGAATAGAAAAGGGCCAATGTCATACTACTAAGACTGAGGACCAGTATCCAATATCAAACATCTGAATGGCTGAAATAGAGATCAGTCGCCATTTCAGCCAATCTGATGCTTGGCTTTTGAGACTGATCTCCAGATTTAAAGGTCTGATCCGTCCCAATCTCAAAATTATTATTTTCTAATTATAATAAATTGGAACTGGCATGTTTGCAATATTTTGATTTTAAAACTGCAAAAGGCGATCCGACAACACATTAAAGTTAACTGATATATTCCGGTAGAATAGGTGACTTGTTTTTTTAAGCTGAGTGTACAATAGTCTTACAGACAAGAGTCAAAGCTCAAGTAATTTATCATATTTTCAGGAAATAATGTCAAGTATGCAATTCAGCCTGAATGAAGAAGAAAAGTCGGAGCTTTGTAAACGTTTTGACTCGCAGAAAAATGGAAGGTATGATAATGTGAATGGGTGCACTGTTTTGTACTGGCGTAGTGCAAATTAGCAGATATCGGGATTGCTTTCGAATACTGAAGAAAAGGTACTGTTTTGAAAGATCTGCAACTGACAAAGCAATGCACTGTTTAAATGACTTGACAACCGGTAGAGCTTTGCACTGGCTACGCTGAGTTGACAACTAATTAAAGCTGTACCTATTTAATGACTCGACAACCGGCATACCAGGGTTGTTTGATACGTTATGTCTTGGTTAAAATATTTTAACCCAGTTTATGTGTATTGTACGATATTTCAAAAGCATGAGACTCAAATAAACAACACATCCGTGCCGTTTGATCCTGAGGATCTGCACTGTTCGCTGTTTTGTCAGAAATAACTAAATACATCAAAAAGCAAACAGTGTAGATCCTGATCACATGGCAGGATGATCTGGATCTACCATATTCGCACATGCGATAACATGCATATATATGAAGGAAAGGTTAAAATGGTATTCAGATTAAATCTATTTCGATGTTTTCACAGATTCAACTATCTACAATTCATGAAATGTTACGCACAACGTAAAGAGCATGGAGGGACAGATAAATCACAAGTCTACAACAAATTCACCCATCAACTGCAGGCACAGGTTGGTACTCATTTTGTCTAGTTGATTTGCAAAAACACTGAAATACAACTTGTTTTGATCACAAGGATTTGCTCGTTGTCTGGTTGGTGATCAGGAATTATTTTATTACCAATAAGTATGAGAAATGTCCTCATTTATAAGTTACCCTAAAACAAAACCGTCTAAGCTTTTAAAAAAGCTGTTTAATTTCAATACAAATGCTTCTTCTAAATCTTTTACAGGGATTTGAAAATAATCAATATGAATGCATAACATAGATGGCAATTTAGTGTATTGTATTATATATTTTAACATTGCTGAGGTTTAATTTTGCACACAAAAAAACATTAATAATTCTTGGCAGGCTTTTAAAGTATTCTTATGACATAATTATTATTAATTTGAACAGAAGTTTAATTTGTGCATTTTCCAAGCTTTAACCCTTAACACCATGATATATGCAATTCAGCCTGAATGGAGAAAATGTGTTAAAACCAATTTGCTTGGAGTAGAATAAATTCTCTAAAATTCTGATTTGTTACCATGACACCAACCAAACAAAGTGCCAAATCCTGTGATTTTAGCAACAAGAAGTCAGCTGGTAAAATCCTACCTTATTAAACAAAATATAAAAGAATATTTTTACTGGAAGTATTAACAGATATGTAATAAAACATTTGTCTGTACTAAAATGTAATTTATGTTAAACACAAATAGTATAATAAACACTGCATGAATGTCAGTTAATTTTTCACTATAACACTATATATCTATATTTCTGTTTTATTTAAAATACATGAACAAACATATAAATAAAAAATTACATTGTTATACAACTTGTCATGAAAAACAGGAAGAATGAAACATACTAGACAGTAAGTGTCCCACCAACATGTTTGTAACACGTGTCTACAGTTGCAGTAACACTGTTACGGTTTTGCTAATGTTTGTAAACGTTATGGCTATGTTTGGTTTGTGTTCAGGTATATGTTTGATGCTATCGGTGGCTAGGTTTATGTTATGTGCTGCTTAAATCATGTTGCACGACTAGCTGGGCATTATGCACTTACAGATTGTGAAATTTAAAATCACAAACACTATTCATTACCTCGGGGTAACCTTAACCCATTACACCAAATATACGCATTTTATTGCATGTGCTACCAATGTAGATCCAGATCGTCTGGAACACTCTTTGCTTATTTGGTAAAAAAATAACCAAACAATATCAAAGAGCAAACAGTGCTGATCCTGATCAGATGGCACAGATGTGCCGGCTGATCTTGATCTACACTCTCTGCCGATATATTCATGTATATTGGAAAGGGTTAATATGATACAGCCTGGAAAATCCCTCATTTCTGTGTCGGAAAATTAAAGATTTGCATGTGCACTTTTCTATTGTTTGTATGATCAATTTCCCTTGTTTCCTATATGCAACTAAAAATCGTCCTCATTTGAACACACAAAATTTATAAACAGTAACAGACAAAATACAAGTAATGACCTGAAAAAATGTTCATTAATTACCCACAATAACTTATTTTAGATAGTTTTTCTTTTTAATATCAATAAAGACAGATTTCATAAAAGGCTTAACACTGACTAAACTGTACATTTCTTTTGGAATTATCTAGGTCTACCATATTATCATTATGTCACTTAAGATTTTATTTTCATTCAATAGTACCCGGTATTATATTTGGAAATAAAATTGTTTAAGAGAGTGCCTATGTATAAAGTGCTGACCAGGCCACCAGTTCAGAAGGTATACATACTGATTATATACTATTCACAATAGCATTGGCAATTGGAGGTTTCTGTTTACATATATGGTGATGTTTTACAAAGTAACATATAACTAGCACTAAAGAAAAATACTAGGATTTCATATGATTTCTTAAATTGTGTTACTGCCATATCTTTACACTCAGTTTTTTTATATATCCTGTTTCTCAGATCTACAAAATTTACAAATGGAATACTATACAAATTGTTTGGAAAGACAAAAAGCTATGTCTTTATCAGAGATTTGGTACTATGTGATACAATGTATTTGCCTTAAAAATCAGATTTTCATGAAATTATAGAACAAATGATTATGATAGTAAACTCCACTATTAGAACAAAATTAACACTTTAACTAATAAGTTGAAATTGGAATGGTAACATATTTATATTATCGTAACATATTTTAATTATATAAGGTAACATTTTTTCATTAAGGTAACATATATAGATAAACACATTCTCATAATATTATTTATCATCCCAAACCATGTTATTTGACTAATATCATGTTACTGTATGATTAACACAGACTATTATGGATGGGAAACAAAAGAGGCTGACGGTTCAGCAGGTCATTGAAATATTCTGTGAGAAGGTGAAATGCATGTTGTGATCAAATAGACATACCTGTTATGACATTGTTATCACTGAATTGTCAGAATGCTCACACTTTCAACATAACAACATTCTATTTTAGCTAAAAATTATTAAATTTGTTAAAGGGTTGATGAAAAGTACAAATACATATTTGAATAAAAACAGCAAACAAAATAATGAATTAAAGAAATGACTTTCACCTATTACATGTGTAATTATTTTTGACAAGGAAACACCTGTAGTATATTAAATTTTGTTTCAAGCATTCTGGTTTTTCTGTGGGCAGATGTGTAATTTTCCTGGTTTTGCATGTTATTTTCCCCTAGTTCTCATTGTTTTAACTTTATTTTTATTCAAGTGTTACTGAATTTGTTAACAAAATACAAGTAGAACATTTTTATAATCATGTCTTTTTTTTTTTTATCAACATGTTTTGATCTCTATATAAGTCTTTTTTATGAGTTTACAATATTTGTAGACAGTTACAGATTCTTTATAACCTATGATTTTTCTTACCTAATAGAAGATAACAGGTAATATGTTGTAGATCTACACCGTATTTATCTAAGCTTGTCAAAACTTCTAAGTGTCTGCTATTATATTTTGGAAGTTCACAATGTTAACTTTTTACTTTAAATATCTAGTAAATTTTCATATGAAATTCAGAAAAGACACTTTAAAGTTTTGAATGTATATTTGATATTTGTGTAGAAACTAGTGTACCAAACAACATGGTTATGCAAACACAATAAACTTTAAATAAGTATTCTAACTCAGTCTAATATATACATGCACTTGTTAGTTTTATCATACCATGCCTTCAGATGTAATTGTTGATGTAACTTTAAGATAATTTTTTTTTAAAGATCAGTGAATCATCAGTAGTATAAAGAACTAATAAAGTATTATACTATATATAGCAAAGAACATATACCCTTAACTCTTTCCTCCATAGATACACCTTTATTGCATAGGCGAACAGTTTAGATCCAGATCAGCTGGCACATCCGTGCCATCTGTTAGTATCTAAACCATTCGCTTTTTGATTTGTTAGGTTATTTCTGACCAAAATGCGACCAGTGCAGATCCTGATCAGACTGCACGGATGTCCCGGCTGATCTGGATCTACACTGGTCGCTCATGTGTAAAAAGTCCTATATATGGAGGAAAAGGTTAATTAATGGAAAAGCTTTCACTCTTATTACTGTAGCATATTATTTTCATGTGAATAGGTTCTTGGAGTGCAGCAGTGTGACAAAGACATAGTTTGTGCACCAGCATTATGCATATTGCTACAAAACATAATCCAAACAAATAAATTCCTTTAAATTGTTTGTTTGGTAACTTTATGACATTGTACTGCTTGTGCGCTACATTTTACAGCTGTAGAAAATTCCACTTTATTTTATTCAAAAGAATTCCATTACCTTAACATATAGCTGGTGTGAAAGGAGAGTACTTAAAATATGTATATTAAAATAAAGATGGTCTGATGTATAATGCAAAGAGTTGTGAATAGAATTTCTGTGAAAAATGACCTAACACAGTTATTGATAGTTTAGTATTTAATTAGTAAAATTCCTGGGAAATTATTTCTATTAATATTATAATCCTATCCATAAATCTACTTTAGTTCTAAAATTTGAACTTAAAAGAAAACATTTTCATTTGTTTTAGCATAAACAGTCTCAATGCAATAATTTGTCATATGTGTAATTGTAATGCATTACTTTTCACTGCAATAAATGTTATTCCTTAATGTTTTTTCAGCTGTTCAGAGACCATCGCACACTACGCCGGGCATTCAAAAAACTCGACCAAGAACATAAAGGGTACCTGAACTTGGCGGACTTCAGAAAGGCCCTCAAAGAATGCAATATCAGCTTCACTAATGAAGATTTTTACCACATACTCACTGAATTCGACCACAGTATGAATGGCAAAATATCATATGAGCTTTTCTTGAAGACATTGTTAGATCTGTAGGAAACGAAATATCACTTTTTTACTTATTGAGATTTTTAGGATATAATCAGTATCAAATATTATCAATGGAGATTTTTATAGGTTGATAATTAGGAAAACACAATCAAAAACTATCTACTTACTTTTGTTTCCATTTTATTTTTTTATTAATTTATTGCATGATTTGTGCTTATTGCTCTGTGATGCAACTAATAGTGCTTGGCAGGTGATTTTCATGTAAAAATGTATTTAGGTAATTTGTATATTTATCCAAGTCTAGATACTGCAGAGAAATTTGTTCATAGACTGAAATATGTGATATTATCTTTTCTGTTTAACCCTTTACTCCATATATAAGCATTTTATCCCATGTGCGACCAGAGTAGATTCAGATCAGCTAGCACGTCAATGCCCTCTGATCAGGATCTGAACTGTTCCTTTTTTTTATTTTTTAGGGTTTTTTTAATGAAAACGCGAACAGTGCAGATCATGATCAGACAGGATGGATAAGCTGGCTGATCTGGATCTACACTGTTCACACACATATTAAATTGCATTAAAATTATATGAAGGAAGGGGTATGCTATACAACATACTATAAGACAAGTTTTCTCATAGACACTGCTCCTGTATTGACTTGGCTTCTTTTCCTACTTATAATGAAATGGAGTGTTTGAATGAACTTTATAAAAACAAAAGTGTAATAGTTGGTGGATATTTTCATACCTATATAAAAAAGAATGATCAGTATATATAAACCCTTTCCTCCATATATACGCATTTTTACGCTTTTTGTCAGAAATAACCTGATGAATCAAAAAGCGAACAGTGCAGATCCTGATCAGACGG
The DNA here is from genome assembly GCA_038501625.1 of Corbicula japonica. Taxonomy (NCBI): domain Eukaryota; kingdom Metazoa; phylum Mollusca; class Bivalvia; order Venerida; family Cyrenidae; genus Corbicula; species Corbicula japonica. Next base: position 110,444 of record JAZAYU010000198.1, read on the forward strand.
CATGGATGAGCCGGCTGATCTGGATCTATACTGGTAGCACATGCGTAAAAATGCGTATATATGGAGGAAGGGTTAAACTGAAATGCACCTTGTAGTCGCTACTAGGCTTTATCCCTTTACTCCATAGATAAGGCTTTTACTGCATGGGCAAACAGTTTAGATTTAGATTCATTATTTTTATTTCTTACCTAGAGGCAAACATTGCAGATCCAGATCAGATGGCACAGTGCTGACTGATCTGGATCTAGAGTGGTCACTCGTGTGATAAAAGTCATATTTATGAAGTAAGAATTAATGCCCGTTATCAGAGGAGATAATGGTTTCACTGGTAATTTTCTGTTTGTTTACCTGAAAACAGTATAAGTACCGTTGAAACAAAAATGTATTGCTGGTATAACACTATGACTGCACTAATTTGAAGATGACCTGTTCCCAGTGCAAACATTGATTTTTCAAAGCACAAATGTTAATAAAAAACAAATTTTTGTCAATGACAGCATTATATTTTAAATGTAAAACTTGTTTTTGTTTAAACATTCTTTTTATTCATGCACTGTAACAATTACGCAAAACATCATATCAGTATTATACTGGTTAAAGCATTTACACACAAGATGTTCAGATTCTGCATTTATTCCTTTGAATGTCATACCAAGTGATACCACTATGATTTAACCTTATACTCCATATATATGCATTTTATTGCATGTGCAACAAGTGTTGATCCAGATCAGCTGGCACATCTGTGTCTTTCTGATCAGGACCTGTACTGTTTGCTTTTTGATTAATTAGGTTATTTCTGACCAAAAAAGCAAACAGTGCAGATCCTGATCAGATGGCACAGATGTGCCAACTTATCTGGATCTACACTGGTCACATAGGCAACAAAATGCATATATATATGGAATAAAGGGATAAACAAATCAGTGTTTGTTGTTGCAATGAAGTCCTGCTGTGAGAAATAGTTCATAGTAGATAAGTAGACAGCAATGTGATATGTTAACCCTTTTCTTGATATATACGCATTTTTAGGCATATGTGACCAGTGTAGATCCAGATCAGCCGGCACATCCGTGCCATCTGATCAGGATCTGCACTGTTTGCTTTTTGGTCAGAAATAACCTAATGAATCAAAAAGCAAACATTTTAGATCCTGATCAGACGGCACGGATGCGCCGGCTGATCTGGATCTAAACTGTTCGCCCTAGCAATAAAGGTGTATCTATACAGGAAAGGGTTCAAATAAACAAGGATTGCTCTTTAATCCTTTACACCATGGATATGGTTTTTATTACCAGGGCGACCAGTGTAGATCCAGATTAGCTGGCACATCCTTTCTGTTTGATCAGGATCTACAATTTTCCCCTTTTTTGTCAGAAATATCCTAATCAATCTAAAAACAATAAGTGTAGAACCAGATCAGATGGCATGAATGTGCCGGCAGACATGGATATACACACTTTGCCAGTGTGTTACAAGTAATGGGTTAAAATATATAAAAAAATATATGTGTGTGACTTTTCTGTTATTTTTTTCAGTTTGCAATTTTAAGAATGAAAACTATAAAATAGGAAACTGAGCATAACAATTCTAAAGAGAAACAAACATTATGTATTATGGCTGTCTAGTTATCAATTATGCATTACACTTCAAATATCATACCATTTATGTAAATACCCTATTTCTGACATTTGTGGTACATATTTTTCTTGTTTAGATGTTAATGTATCTTTACCATATTGACATTATTATTATTCTGGAGAAACAAAACATTAGGCCATGCAGAAAAGGGTTTGTTGTAGCCAACAAAATATGTCACTGCCAAAAATAGAATGCATGTAATAAGATGGTAAATATAGGGCTCTGAATGGTTCTATGTAAACTATTTAAAAAAGCATTCACAAACTGGATTCTAGGATCTTATTATTATTGAATCACAGGATAAGCTTGTATGTTTATTATAAACCTTAATATGTAAATTCAAGCCTCACATCAAGTAAAATTATTTAAGAGCCTCCCATAGTATCTCATATTCAAAACCATATGAGCAAAAAATAACTTAAACACCTGTGCCCAAGATCATAAAACTAAATTTGGAGATCAGTCTCAAATCTCAAGCATCTGATTGGCTGAAATGGCGACAAGTCGCCATTTCAGCCAATCAGATCCTTGAGATTTGAGACTGATCTCAAAACTTAGTTTTGTGATCTTGGGCCCTTTACTCCATAAACAGGGGTTTTATCCCATGTATGACCAGTGTAGATCCAGATAAATGCCATCTGATCTGGAAACACACTGTTCTCTTCTCCGTAAAAAACAACCCAATAAATCAAAATGTGAACAGTGTAGATCCTGATCAAATGACATGAGTGTCAGCTTATCTGGATCAAGCCATGTCTATGGAGTAAATGGTTAACCCTTTCCTCCATATATACGCATTTTTACACATGTGCGACCAGTATAGATCCAGATCAGCAGGCACATCCTTGCCATCTGATCAGGATCTGCACTGGTCGCATTTTGATAGGATATAACCTAACAAATAAAAAAGCGAACAGTTTAGATCCTGATCAGACGGCACGGATGTGCCAGCTGATCTGGATCTAAACTGTTCGCCCAGGCAATAAATGTGTATCTATGGAGGAAAGGGTTAAACTAGACTGGCTGTTGTCTGAATTACCAAACACTCTTCTAATCATGATGTGAGAACCCCTGGGAGACTTGTTTCTTCATGATTTTCGATAATCAAGACATTAGATAACATTAAAATGATTGTTTCTTCTTTAACGCTATATTCCATAGTTACACCTTTATTGCATGGGCAACCAATGTAGATCAAGATCAGCTGGCACATCTGAAAAATCTTTTTATCAAGAGAGAGAGGCAGCATTGCAAAACTCACTACAAGCGAAGTGTTGTTTTCATTTATGGTCCATGTTTACCTCGATTACAGCAGTCATATGAATGTTCATATTGAACCCTTTACTCCATATATACAGGGTTTATCAAGTGTGCAACAAGTGTAGATCCAAATCAGCCAGCACACATGAGATCTGGATCTACAGTGGTCGCTTCTTGTTCAGAAACAACTTTATTAATCTAAAAGCAAACAGAGTAGAACCTGTGCCAACTGATCTGGATCTGCACCATTAGCCATGGGATATCCATAACCCCTGTACATAAGAAAATCTGTAGTGCACTATTTAGCGGTAGGTTATGACTTGAATTATGTGCTCAAAGAAGTTGAGAGCCAGATAATAACTAGATGTTTTTTAATAATTTATACTATTTAAGTTTTCACATTTTACTTCTTTTATTACAAAAACAACAGATTATACCATGACTGTGATAAATTTGTTACAGACTCAACCAAATAAATATTTGTTAAAAAAATACTGGATTTGTTGTGCATGCCTTTGGTGGAACTTTAAAATGGTTCACCTTGTTAAAACAAACTTAATTAAGTTTTTAAAAGGCTACTGTGTCCGGAGTGTGCATTTAACACAATTTTGTAGAACACCTATGAAGAAAGAATGGGCTGTCTCACATTGGTACACATGTTTTCTTTTTATTACATTAATGGAGTGGGTAATAGGTATACAAGCATAACTTCATTAGAAACTGACACCTGTGAGGGGTAAATGACTGAACACAAGTGAATGACCTTGAACACAAGTGAATGACTTTGAACACAAGTGAATGACTTTGAACACAAGTGAATGACCTTGAACACAAGTGAATGACCTTGAACACAAGTGAATGACTTTGAACACAAGTGAATGACCTTGAACACAAGTGAATGACTTTGAACACAAGTGAATGACCTTGAACACAAGTGAATGACTTTGAACACAAGTGAATGACCTTGAACACAAGTGAATGACTTTGAACACAAGTGAATGACTTTGAACACAAGCTTTTAAGTCAGAATATCTCAGAGAACAACTGCAAGGGCTTGAGTCGGTGACCTCTGATAATTAATAAAGAAATATTAAGTAGCCACCCATGATTTAACACAGAATATTAGAATGGGAATTTTTAGATGCAAAGCCCCCTAGTAATACATAGAATGTAAAACACACTGGTAGTACATGTATATCTGAAAATTAGGCATATGTGGGTATTTCTTATTTCATTTCTAACAAAACTTTACTTTATGAAGTGTCAAAAGTGATTGATTTATTATTGTTTATTATGTCACAAATTAGAATGGTATCACATAGCAGAGGTCAATCAAATCAACAATCCTGGTTGTTTCAGAGCATGACCTTTGAGAAGAAATTGCCAATTGTGACAAAAGTGCTGTAGTTTGCATGCAGGCAGGGAATGATACTTTGATTTCCAGAAAGGGGGTTCCTTTAAGTCAATCTCTGGGTAGTTATATGATAATTTAAACTTTCTGCCAAAATTCATATGAAAATTAAAAATTGCTGCCCAAAAAGGGGATTCAAGCAACCCCACTGGACCCCCTCTGGATAAGTCCCTGCCAGAAGGGATCCCAGGGAAGCTTCCATGTCTGGAACTTCATCAGTTTCTTTCTTTTCAACAGGATAAAGATGAAACTAATGAACTGAGCTGAAACAATTAAAAATAAAACCATAGATTCTTAGGCGACCAATTTATTACCTAAAATGATTATTTGTTAAAAAACTAACAATCGTTAGTTTAAAATACAAATAAACAAAACTTGCTGTTAAGTATTCAATGATATTATTATCAAAACAACATTTTGTCCAACAGTATGAACTAAGACATTCCAAGAATCAGATCTTATATTATGCCTAGACACTGTACTCACACAAAGATAAATGTATGTAAAGTTGCTTGTTGTCACATGCCTAGACACTGTACTCACACAAAGATAAATGTATGTAAAGTTGCTTGTTGTCACACAGAACCAATGAATTATACAAATACTGACATCAGGGTATCATGTGGTTTATCTGTTGTGTAGAAGCTCTGGGTACAAGAGCTGAGAAAATTCACAATCCGACCCAGTGGATAGGTTGACAATCAACTCCCATCTCCAAACTGACATATCACTAAATTAGTTCCCCACCTGTCTTTAAAACTTTGACCTGGGACTCTGATTTCCTGTTGCCAATTTATAATCTTCTTTGACTCTATATCCTAAACTAAATGCTCATCTTAAACATCATTCCAAGATCTTGAATCTTTAACATCTTACTTCTTTGACTGCAGAAAACTTTTAAACAAGGAAATTACTAACAGACTCATCAGCTTGGGATTTCAAGCTGTGACAATCTGACAATAAACTCTAACAGATACATCTGAAGCCTGATATCCTGCGGCTTGTTGGTCACATAGAATCCCTGGACCCCGGCTTTCTCCAGCGTGGACTGCTGGTCCATCACCTTCTGGTCAAGCTGCATTATTATCTTCTGATCTTTCTTCCTAATCTCTTCTTCACATCTCTTTGCTGTTGTCTACAATAATCAAACATTATCTCTAAATGTGCATAAACCCTATACTCCATACACCTTTATGGCATGGGCAAACGGTCTAGATCTACATCAGCTGGCACATCCATGCCATTTGATCTGGATATGCACTTTTCGCTTTCTGATTTATTAGGTAGTTTCTGACAAAAAAGCAACAAGTGCAGATCCTGATCAGTCCGCATGGACCTTCCGGCTGATCCGGATATTCATTATTTGCCAATACAATCAAGGATTATAATTTATATATAGAGGAAATGGTTAACTGACATGTAATATTTTGAATAATCAACTGACATGTAATATTTTGACTAATCAAATCTAGAATCATGCTCTGAGAAACTGAATTGTTCTCTCAAACCTGGAAATTGTATAGATGATGAGTAAATTTGGTGTCTTTTTATATTCTATGATAATGTTAAAATATAAGATAAGAGATGACTACATATATTAATTTAATTAATTTTGAAGACTAATTTTAAAGGAAATGTTTTTATTTATTTTTAAAACATTTCTCAGAGTGAATCTTTAAATTCCAGACAAATGAGTTTGATTTTTCCAATGTTAATATTCCGGTATGGATATGACATGTCCATGCACACTACATATTTAAAATATTAACACTTTTCTCCATATACATTGTATACCCCTTAATGGCATGGGCAAACAGTGTAGATCCAGATTAGCTGGCATATCTGTGCTGCCTAATCAGGTTCTGCACTGTTCTCTTTTTGATTATTAGGTTATTTCTGACCAAAAGTGAACAGTGGAGATCCTGATCAGTTGGCACAGATGTAGATTGGATCTACACTGTTTGCACAATTTTAATACGGCATATATATGGAGGAAAGGGTTGATTGCCTGACCTTGATATGCACTTGCAATGCATTATTTCTGTGCTTACCTCCATTTCTCTGTCTATTTGTGCTTTCACTAGATTTAAGTTATGAGGTTTACTCTGACAGTCCTGTAGCATGGCCTTGTGCTTCTTCTGGAGTTCATGCTTCTGAGCTAAAAAAACAGGCAAACTTTTAATAGTAAGATTCATATAAATAAAACCAACTTAGGTAGCTGAGATGTAAAGACGGCTCTGTATTGGACTGTCCACTATATTTGTGTTCTGATATGTGTTTCCATTTTAAGAATGGTCGAAATATATAGAGGTAATTTGTTTGTTTTATTTCACAATTAACACTGAAACTAACATTTTCATTGAGTGCAATATTTACATCTGAGTATGTCAGTTTGGGTATTTAAAATTAAAATACAAACTTACATTTTACTGTAACAAGTAAGTTCTCTTTTTATTATAAATATGATTTCATATCACAATAGCTGGTGACAATGCAGGGAGTGATTACATTAAGAAAAGGGAAAACTTAGCTCTGGGAATGTCAGAAAAAAAAGTCATTCAAGAAAAAGTGTGAAAGAAGTCATGGAATGAAATCCTAACTAATGGATATTTAAATGGCTAATCATTTGTTCACTCATCCTTTTAGCCATGTAGAGGAAGTGTGAGAATTTACAGTCACCTTCTGTTCTAAACACCACTTAAGTATCCATTAGTAAAAACAGATAGAAAGACAGACAGAGGGCAAACCTAAAGAGACCTTCAGTGAACTGGTAGGGTACTACAAACACTCTGTGTGACTTATACCTTTATGATCGGCTACTAGCTTGCTACGTTGTTGGAACATGGCCTTCTCCTCCCACTCTTGTACCTCCTTTAAACCTTGAACAATCTGGAATACTGTACCATCTAGCAGGGAGCTAGCTAAACTTGAAAGGAGATCATATGGTAATCTTTGCTGGTATTTGCTGAAACATAATACAGTACATTAACACCATTATTTCCTCAAGGTTTTTGCTGAAATAAGTCTGATACTATATTTTAACGCTTTACTCCATATATATCTGTTTTTATGCCTTTGTGACAAGTGTAGATCCAGATCAGCTGGCACATTTATACCATCTGATCTGGATCTGCACCGGTCATATCTTGGTTAGAAATAACCTAATTAATAAAAAAGCGAACAGTGCAGATTCTGATCAGATGGAACAAAGTGCCAGCTGATCTGGATCTACACTGTCCATGCACACAATTAAGGTGTGTCTATGGTGTAAAGGTTTAATATTTTATAATCTGATTAACTTTGATACAGACAGTTTCATAAAGATACAAATGAAATAAAAGAACAATGTATACAACGAAAAAATCTTGTTATGTCAACAGATAACAAACCTGTACCACAGTAATCTTTTCTGAAACCTTTATATTTAATTAATTTATTTTATATAACCAAATAGAAACTTTAAGTTCTTTAACCTGAGCATACTATGATAGTTAAATGGTCAAAGGTAATTTTTGACTTGAATTACAAAGTGTTTTTTTCTCAATTTTCAGAGTTATCACTGGTACCCATAAGTAAAGAATTTTATCAGCATATATGTTAGAAGAAGATACTTAACAGTTAAAATAATCAATGGAACTACCATGTCAAAATTGATTAAGAAGAAATCATGTGATCTGATTTTCAGGGTTAAATGGCTTTAAAAAGTTTAGTATTGTTAATGTTGCAATAGCAATAGCAATTGTCTGCCATTATCTGGGAAAGATTACAGGGAATACAGTGGGAAAAAACAAATAATGGCACTGATGTTTAGCAATCATACCCTGGTAGCTCTCGTGCCATGTTCTGTAGCTGAGAGAACAGGAAGTAATGTTTCTTCTGTAGCAGTTCACGACGCTCATACTCCTCTTTGAGGGACGATCCAATCTCTGTAGGAATGTATTCTGCTGTCATCTGAAGTAAAATATAACAAGAGTTAACTTTATTAACTGAATATACTGTATTTACTGTAGATATTTATGTGTCAATGAGTTGGCGAGCCTGAGGAAATTCTGACAGTGCTTTCAACGGAAACCTTTTAAGAACACACGAGTCAGGTGTGCTGATGGTTAAGTCATTGACTTCTCCGTGTCTTTTTTTCAATTTGGCCATTTTTCAAATATAGAATAAGATTATGTTTCCACAGCCTTACATTTTTGAGAAGTCTATCATTTCATTGTGCTATTCTTTTTGTTTGAGAACTCGCATACAAGTACGTAATGGATGAACTGTGTAAGAAAAAATCATAGTTTTTCTGGCCACTAAGTTTAGTTATAGCTAGTAACAAATAAAGATAATTTTACTAAGCATTTATGCTTTTTGATAATATAATACTGTATATTCCATTTGATTACTCTGTGATTGGGTTTTAATATAACTAAAACCCAATCTGTGATCAGTATTATTTTAAAATGCAATTCATTTAATATCTGTGTTACTTTCTTATGACCTATTGTAGTATGATTTTCTTCTGTTACAGTTTGCAGCATTTTCCTGGTTTAATTCAGTTCAAATGGTATTGATTTTTATTTAATAAACCCCTGCACATGTTTCAGTACATGATATAATAAAAATACAATTTTTGGATTGGTTTGAGAAGCCCGGTAAGTGACTTACACTATCCCATACTCCCCGAAGCTATCCGCTACTGCCTTAATCCATGTATATCATATACAAAACCTTGAGCAGGGAAGTTATCACAAAAGTTTAAAAAGAATGATGTTTTAAGAGAGAACACTTTTGTTTGTTGAATGATATTGATAAGTTTGTAGAATTTCTACTTTTAAAGACCCGTAGAATGGTAATCTGCTTAGCTATCCGCTACTACCGGAACAACTGTATTATCAACTTTTGTCAATCCTAGGCTAAAAGGTCTGCCTCAATAATGGCAAACAGCTAGTGTAAATTATTGCTAAAAATTTCACCATCTTCTTATTAATTTGTTAAACATTGTTCACACATTCCTTGCTGCCCCAACCCCTGTGAATGTGCAATGAGCCTGATAAGGAATTGTAAATTCTCATCTATGGGTTTAACAGGTCTAGGAAACGGCTGTTTTTATGGACTGTCTGTAAATTGTACAAAGTTTAAATCTTGGTTCTACACCACATTGGGATAAAAATGAATGAAAATCTACAAATAAATTAGTATTAAATATTCTAAATCAACATAACTTTTTTTAAAAGATCATTTTTATGTTCAGATGATTGTGTGAAATGTTGTTAGATCATTGATGACCATGTTGGAGAAGAAATAGCAGTGTATACAATTTACAAACTTCTGTTCTTTTTGTTTATGCCCTATGTCATGCTCTTTGCTATCAGAATTAACAAAAATGCTTTAGGTTTATGAATTTCTAAAATGTGTTAACTTTTGTATCAACCCTTGTCCATAAATTTACGGACACATTTATCTATAAATAAACTGACAGTCTGTAAATTTACAGACAGTCCGTAAAAACAGCCGTTTCCTAGACCTGTTTAATTGAGTTCCGTTGCACAGTATTTATTTATTTATTTATTTACAGACATTTAAGGTCATAGGACATTAAAACACATGATCACAGAAATATTCAATAAAATAACAGACAAGATTTTTACAAACATAATATATACTGACATACACAATGTATTAAAAGTACTGACTAGTATCTTGGTACTAAAATGATGTATAACCATGGAGACATACTTTTAATAAAACATTTTAATTCTACATGTGTTGTAACCGGATGCTGGGGACCTATGGATAGCCCATTAAGCTGAAAGCTTATTTCCAATGGGGTCCATTTGAGGGAATAACAAATTGTAAGAAAAGAATTAACAAGTAACAAAACTTGGGGGCAAGACTTTGTTCAAAAACGGGATTATTAAAAGTATGCTTCAAGCACTTATAATCACAGAAACATGTATCTAAAAAAAGATCAATAGTATATAAAATCCTGGACACTGTCTGTAATTTGTTTATTTAGTAAATGTTTTTTAACCAGAAGTTTGTATTTATGTGCATTCTTCACAGCTTTAATTTCCTCTGGAAGTGAATTCCAGTCTACAATACCATGGTAGTAAAAAGTCTGTTTACTAACATTATTAACATTTGGGACATTAAAATTAAAACTACTAGATCTGGTATTATACTGTATTCTATCTTCTCTCCGTTCAAAGTTATTTTTCAAATATGACGGGCATTTGTTATAATAGACTCTGTGAATATGACCAAGTCTCAGCTGTTTAACACGGTTATTCACATTTAACATATTTAAATCCACATAGTCTTGAAATGAGATAGACGTTCTAGGAGTATACCCTTTAATGAATCTAATAACCTTATTCTGCATAATCTGTAGCTTCTTTTTCAATCCTTTAGATAAACCTTCATACCAGGAAGAACAAGAATAGTCGAAATGACACTGTAATAACGCAGAACATAATATTTTTCTAGTGTTAAAATCTAAACAACTGTTATGTCTATATAAGAATTTAAGTTTGCCATTAACCTTGGAAATAATGTTCTGAACAATTGATTCACCTGACAAAGTATTATCGATGACCAGACCCAAATACTTCACTTTTTTAGATCCTTTGATGTCATGGCCATTACAACTAACACTGAATTGACTGTCCTTGTTCAATTTACGTTTTGGCCCAAACAGCATATATTCCGTCTTGCCCAAATGCAATGATAACTTGTTGTCTACCAACCACTCAGAACATCCTTCCAAAACCTTGCCAAGTTTAGTTGAGATAAACTCTGGATCTTTGTGACTAAACAAAATAGTACTATCATCAGCATAAAGTATAAGTTTACAATCTTTGTCAATACTAGTGACCATGTAATATACATAGCATAGAAAAAGTAACGGCCCCAGGATACTTCCTTGGGGAACGCCACATGTAACAGCACTGGCATTGGAAAAAGTTTTACCAATATTAACCACTTGTTTTCTACCAGACAGATAAGACTTGAACCAGGGAACTGATTTTACTCCCATTAGTTCCAATTTACCAAATAATATACTGTGGTCTACAGTGTCGAACGCCTTCTGGAGATCCAACATAATCATACCAGTAAATAAACCCTTGGCAGTGTTTCCCTTGATTGAGTCAAGTAAGTGAATAAGACAACTGTCAGTGGAATATGATTTCCTAAAACCAGACTGAAATTCATACATGATATTATTTGAAACCAAAAAAGATTCTAATTGAACATAAACTGCCCTTTCCAGTATTTTCGAAACGACACATAAAATACTGACTGGTCTATAATTTCCTAAGTCCAAAGTACTATTTTTCTTGTACAGAGACTTAACTCTAGCTTTTTTAAATTCTTCAGGAACAATTCCTTCCGAAATAGATAAGTTGACAATATATGTAATAGGAATTTTCAATACATGAGCACCATCTTTCAGAAATCTAGCTGGTATACCATCAAAACCAGTACTTTTACTGATGTTTAAGCCATTGAGTTCCTTTAACACAAAGCTTTCAGAGATATGTTTCAGATTCAATTCATTATTATCTGGATTTTTGTTTTTTTAGAACTGTGACAGACAATCAGATTTCAAATCATACTTTTGTGAACCACAGGGAAGTTTTTCTACAAGTACAGAAGCAATACTAGTGAAAAAATCATTAAAGTAACTGGCTACTTTGAAAGTATCATGACAAACTTCATTTTCAATGTTTAAAACTACATTAGAGTTATCATTTTTGACATTCTTATAGCCAAGGGTTTTCAGACTTTGCCAAAACTTCTTAGGCTTAAACCTATTTTCTTCAATTTTATTTGAAAAATAAGCTGACTTGGCTAATTTAATGTCTCTTTGCACTTTGTTTCTATAAGTAGCAAATTGTTTAAAATCTTCCCTTTTACCAAATTTTTTAAACTGGTGTAAAAAACTATCCCGTATTCTTATATTATCTAAAATATCAGACGTTAACCAGGGTTCCAACTGGACTTTAAGACGGACTTCCTTAACAGGAGCTACTTCATCTAGTATGCAATTAAATATATTTTTAAAAGATACCCAAGCACAGTTAATGTCCTTAGACAAAAAACAAGGACTCCAATCTGTTAGTAATAACTTATTAACAAAGGTCTCTTTACAGTAATTCTTTAATGACCTGATTTTCAGTGTTTTGTGAGTAGAACTCTTAATTCGTATCAATTTTCTTGTACAAAAAGTCATAAAATGATCACTTAGACCAACTGGTATAACACCACTCTGTGAGATTTTCTCCTTGTTATTACATAAAATGTGATCTAAAATGCTAGCTGATGTACTACAAATACGGGTAGGGACTGTAATAATTTGATCAAGACTAAAAAGTTTTAAAATGTCACAATATTCTTTAAAAAGTGAACAAGATGTTTGTATAAAACAAATATTAAAATCTCCTAAAATGTAAGTTTCACAGTCAGATCTCAGTCCTTTTAAAACATTTTCAAATTTCTGTAAAAAGTCTGTTTGTTTTGGTGGCCTGTAAATTGTCCCAATATAAATAGGTTTGTTGCGTGGTAACAGCAACTCAATAAATAGGAATTCTGCATCGTCACTATTTAAGTCCGATTTTGGATTAAAGGCAAGGTCATCTCTAATATACACGCACACTCCACCACCGTGTCTATTTCGGTCCTTCCTGATGACTGAATAGTTCTGGATGTGGATTTCCGCATCTGTGACAGTTTGATCGAGCCATTTTTCAGTGATGGATATCACAGCAGCTTTGGTTTTTAGAACGATCTGCCTAATCTCAGAAATTTTAGGCAACAATGATCTTGCATTCAGATGAATGAAATGTAAGCCTTTATTTCGAAAACACTGAAAGTTATCCTCATCAGCTGTAGATGGAAAGTTAAAAGTAGATAGATGATCATCGTTGTTATAATCACTGTTGTTTACAAAAGGCAGTTCGGCAATAGTACAAGCATTGCAAATAAAGTTAAACTTTATATCTTGATTACACATTTGTTCATACAATTCACTAGAAACCTCACTAGTACATTTTATGTGTGTCCATCTCTGGCATATATCACAATCAATAGCTTTGCTTCTTGCTGTAACTCCTCTGCTGCAGACCGTGCAGGGATGTTTAGGTTGTCTCCCTTTGACCTTTGATTGTGTGGAATCATAAACGTTATTCAAAACTGGTCCAGGGTTGCTATGAATGTCACCACATCGTAATAAACAAAATATAACGACAGTTCTTAGTGTTGTCTTTGAATAGTTTCTATCTAAACGTAGAACATCTTTTTTTCCTAAAGTAAAAGCTTGTCCTTCCATTACAGATTGGTACGAACGAGATAGGTACGAAAGATTTTCATATAAGCAAATGTCCCCTTCGATGTCTGAAGCCTGCAAACCTGACACTCCTATTGGGCCACTAAAGCAGATCCTGGAAGGGGTTTATTGGGGTTAAGCATTCTTTTAGTAGGCCCTACAGTATTTATTTTTTATGAGGAATTTGCAAGAATGTTGAAATGCTCAGACTGATACAAACGAACCACAATGCTGGAAATCCTGCAACCGACCCTAATTTGGATCTCATGATGGATTGAACTGAACATGTCACATACGGAACTCACCCTCCCATATAGCTGGATTGTAATGAGAGCTAATTATCTTTAAATAATATCATTTTCCTCACTGCTACTCAAAAATGACGTTTGTATTTTAGGGGAAACAACTCTATACTAATATGTGTTAGACTAAAGACTGTTTAGTCGGTATTGCTACTTAACATAAGGCAGTAAGTCAATACATTTTTTCATTCATAGTTTTACATCTGATAATTATAAACTGTTTTGAAAACATACACGGTAAATAAATTTGATGTTTGATGGAAGTATGGAAATTAAAATGCAGTTTTACTCTTACGCCGAAGGAAAAATTAGTACCGACCAACCCACGAAACGGACTATAATTTGGTGTAATGAATGAAGATCACGTGACTATGTGCAATCCAATGAAAATACTCCTTTCTGGTACAGATGCTGAAGATGTAAATATGGCAGTCAGTGCGATGATGTACCAACAGGTTGCCTGTGATTTACCGAATTTACTGCAATCTAGTATGATTTAACGACAGTAGCTGATAATGCCCAAGAGAAAGTCGCAATCGGGCGAGGGCACGGACAATGATTTGTCGTCCGTACCTCTGCCAATGCAGACATTTTTCTGGAGACAGACAAGGTTAGTTAATGAATATATATCTCTATGTTATCTTCCATCTGCACTGAAGAAATATGAGAGACATATAATTATGTACTATCCGGGCATTTAGCCATTCTTTAAAGTGATTTCAGTTGATGCAGATTTTTTTCATTTTAATGCAAACAAATTTTTTTTACATTTGAATTTTGATGGAGATAATTTAATTCTGATTTTGGGGTCATTCTAATAATATAGAAGTTGAAGAAAAAAATTAAAATGGTGAACATTTGTATGTAAAAAATATTGTGTCTCATAATTTTCTTTTAGCTTTTAGATTTTAAAATGGCAAAATATTTAACGTGAAGTTTAATAAATAAAAGCATGTTCAAAGTAAAATGTTATAATATGTAAAGATGTTCTAATACACCATTACAGTGACTTGCTGAGCGAAGGCTCCCACCTGCCAATACTTGGTAATAATTGGAAAAACTTTGGGGCCAATTGTTATAACCAAACAACTGCTTGTGGTGGGATGTTGTTTAAGGGATTACCTGGTTGTAATGTTGAGAAAAATAAAATTGCCTGCCAAATGTTGTGGAAAAAAAACTAGCAAATGTCAGCAAATTTTGTATTCATTTTAATGACTACAAAAATATCTTTTATTTTCAGCCCATTTATACGACCAAAACTGGGAAAATTGTGTGATGCATCATGTGTTGTAAGTATTTAAAACAGCTGAATGCAAATTTTAATTAGATTCATTCTTATATTACTTCTTTGACTCTACAGTACCAATGAAATCTACATGTATATATGGTTAACACTGTAATTTCACAAATTAAAGGTTGCAACAACATTAATATAAGCCAGTGATCACCATTTAAATATTTTCTTTTTAAATGATTGATATTAAAGGAAGAGCATAATTCCTGGAAAGTAT
Source organism: Corbicula japonica (assembly GCA_038501625.1). Taxonomy (NCBI): domain Eukaryota; kingdom Metazoa; phylum Mollusca; class Bivalvia; order Venerida; family Cyrenidae; genus Corbicula; species Corbicula japonica. Next base: position 125,882 of record JAZAYU010000198.1, read on the forward strand.
TATTAAAGAAACTAAAAATTTATGTTGTATGCATAGTTATTAGATAAGATATTTGAATATATTGAAAACATACAATAGCTTCTAACTGTGATAGAAAAGTTGTAAGTTCACAACATTTAAATTCAGAATTAGAATAAGCTTTCAACCATTATAAAAAGTTACTTAGCGTAAACAGATTTGAAAAAGTTGTATTAAAATACAATACAATGTACGTTCATTTTCAGTCATTTGAGAGAGTTGTTGTACAGAATATATTACATGGCCAACCACCCAGTTTGTGTGAAGCCATACAGAGTGTGTCCAGGTGGAAAGTGATACAGGTACTTGATTAACCCTTTCCTCCATATATACGCATTTTTATGCATGTGCGACCAGTGAAGATCCAGATCAGCCGGCACATCCGTGCTGTCTGATCAGGATCTGCACTGGTCGCATTTTGGTCAGAAATAACCTTTCAAATCAAAAGGCAAACAGTTTAGATCCTGATCAGATGGCACGGATGTGCCGGCTGATCTGGATCTAAACTGTTGGCCCATGCAATAAAAGTGTTTCTATGGAAGGAATGGTAAACATGAGAATTTTCTATTGAAACACATGTTTTAATTTTCATAGACCTGACAACATGAAGTGTTTAAATCATCTGTGCTATAACTGATGTAATCAACATTTGTAATTGCTAATATTTCAGTTGGAAACCTAAATACAATCATGTACATTGCTGTTTACTGACAATACTATATACCGTGCATTTTATGGACCAGACTAGGTATTTGTGCAGTTTGTTAGTGAGGGTATGTGGGGTTGAACACTTTACTCCATAGACATGATAGATACACCTTTTATTACATGGGTGATTAGTGTACATCCATGTCAGCTGGCACATCAGTACCTTCAGATCTGGATCTACACTATTTGCTTCTTTGTATGAAATAACCTTAAGAATCTAAAAGCAAAAAGTGTAGATCCTGATCTGTGTGCTCATTGGATGTAAACCATTTCTGATTGTCCTTTAGACATCTATTTAAAGACATTGTGAATGTTGCCATTGTATTGTAACATCAGATAACTTTTACTGCAAAGGCAGTATAAGTATTCATGGGGTATTCATGAAATGAAAATTTCAATGAACAGATGTATGTCAAAACCCATGAAAATGCTGTTTAATGAAAAATCCCATGATAAAAAAAACATGAATATCAGTGAATTTGTACTATCAGTCACTGTTATGGACCACCTTTACAAATAAAAACTGGCTGTTCATTGTTTATGTGGGTATTTAACTGGAACTGTAAACAATGTAGCCCTGATAAGACTGAAGTGATATATGCAAACTGATCCATGTCGAAACTGGTCCAAGATGTGTTTAAAGCAATGTGTAGTGCTTTTAAAGGTTGAGCATTGCTAATTGCAATCAAATTTGATGCCAGTATATATTCTATAAATGTCTATAGAGTCAAAATGTACATTGTAATTTGTTGTTTCTGCAGGTGGCATTTCCCCATGTGATGCATGCCTGTGCAGCACTTCTAGAGAATCGCAGAAACCTCCACCCAGGAGCCAAGTTCTCCAACAGCGAGACCAAGTTATTATACACTCTTCACTGGATTATCCTTGACGCGGCCTCCGAATGTGAGGACAATGCCACACAATCAGATACCAAGAGCACAACCCCATCAGTGCTGCTTCATCCATTAAAGTCTATTCAACTGTTTGTGTATTTGTTTGCACCACTGGTGAACACACTGGAAGATTCAGATTTCCAGTCTCTAAAGCTTGAGAATGGTTTGCGACTTTGGCAACCCATGTGGGATTTTGAGCAGCCAAGTGTACCTTGTTTCTCTATGCCTGTGAAACCACAAAGAAATGTTCTGAAAGCTCAAAGAAACCAACTTAAAGTTAATACAAATGCTGCTAATATTTACATAGGCAAAGGGACTTCAACAGAGAACTTGAGGTTTGTTTCACCCTTCGATGAGGAGAGTATGCAGTCATCAGAGAGTGAAGAAGCATCACCTAATAGACTGGCACCATTGGCTCGGATGAGTGACAGTGACTTCTGTTTCTTGTCACAGTCACAATCAGAGTCCCAGTCTGTGTTTTCAGTCTGTGAATTTTGTAATAATGTGAAATCTGGGAGACCAAACGAAGGACCCAGTGTGTGCAGGTGTGGACGAAAGGATAGTTATGTGGATGTGGGACCAGAAAAGCGGTCATCTTTGCTGGAAAAGCTTGGGTCCTTAGACCGAGACTTTCAGAAGCATAGACTAGCTAGTGCTGCAGTAAGTGGGGTGAAAGGGACACAATATGTGGACATTTTGAGTGCCAGTTACTTTGATGTGGCTGTGTTACAGTGTTTGTTTTGTTTGCAGTGGTCAGCAGATGGTGTACACTGGGCATTAAAGTACATTCATCAGAGGCTTTTAGAAATTTCAGATGAATACATGCACTTGGACATGAAGGATCGAGAAAGAAGTAGGTCCCTGCCCTTTGCTGAACAAGGATTGCTTAGAAGTAATAGCATACCATCCAATGTATTCTCTAAGGTAAAAGAGGGTGCAACCATAGGAATACCTAAGTCAGCTAGCAGTGGATCACAGAAATATGCATCCATGTCACCAGACTTATCCACCATACCCTCTGATTCGGAACCAGCTTCCCCCAATCCAAGTTTCTTAACAGAAATGCGCCGGGAGCCACCATTCAAGAAAGTTTGTATGGTTGAGTTACGACAGTACCCAGACAGTACCAAAGCTTATGTGACTAGAAAGTCATCGCCAACCAGATCAGAAACATCACCTACAAGAATTGCATTTAAGACAAAATTAGATCAATATCCGCTACCGAGGACTCATAGGGAATACTCTGGTATGTACAATAAGTCATCTGGGTCAGCTGGGCCCAGGAGCTTGTTTGATCTTGCTCCAAAATCGTCGTCCAAAGAACGATCTGTAAAAACAAGTCAAAGCTGGGTGAATGATACCTTTAGTAGTAAGGGGCATAAGTTTGATGCTACACCGTCACCTGATCAGGATTCAGAAGCCAGTAGTCAGCATAGTAGTAATGACTCTAGTCTCTCGCATGGTGGAGACACGTCAAACAGTGGCGGTGGATTTAGCTCAAGATTTGGGCTAGCTGGAAAACCTATCATTACCATAACAGCTGATACACCACAGAGAGTCAAACCTGGCTGGTCCCCACAGGTGTTTAAGTTCCCGCAGGCAGCGGATCAGGAACCAGAAGGGGCAGAAGGAGGAAGTGGCTCCCGGGGAAGTCTTTCACGCAGCATGACAGATTCAAACATTTGTTACAAGCAGGATGAGGAGGTTCATGAAGTGGCTGGTGCCATTCATTACATACAGAAAAATGGACATATCAACTATAAAGTTATACTACAGGTAATGACTTACAGTTCTCTTGTCATTAACCCTTTCCTCCATATATAATCATTTTTACGCATGTGCGACCTGATCAGGATCTGCATTGGTTGCATTTTGGTCAGAAAAAACCTAACCAATCAAAAAGCGAACAGTGCAGATCCTGATCAGATGGCACGGATGTGCTGGCTGAACTGGATCTAAACGGTTCGCCCAAGCAATAAAGGTTTGTCTATGGAGGAAAGGGTTAACACTTAACATATGTGGGTTTTATGGCATGTGCAACTGATGTTGTTGCATGTCAAGCTCATGTGGATCTACACTGTTTGCAATGGAATAACAGCCACATTCAATGGAGTAAATCTGGAATAAAATCTGCTGCCTAATCTGGAATTAACAGATTTCTAAAAAAACAGGTTTTGACCTAAACTCTACCTAATTCAGAATTTTCAAGACAGGGCTTTTTTCATTCTATAGCAGGGGCCATTTATGGGCACCTCCTCCTCAGAATATTTCTTTAAAATCATGCAGTTTTCCCCAAAAAGTAACTTTACATCAGGTTTTTTCATTCCCCTTTAGAGAAGAAATCACAGTATTTTCCCCAAAATTATAGGGCACCGGCCCCTTCCCCAGACTAGCAGTGAAAAAAAGCTCTGCAAGAGTCAAATTTTATTATGATGAAAATAACATAAATGACTTCTGAATCACCTAATCAAGTTGAAACTACAGGGAGATAAAGCGAAGTGACTCAAGTTTGCAGCTTCTTTGACCCTTTCCTCCATATATACACATTTTTACGCATGTTCCTGATCAGGATCTGCACTGGTCGCATTTTGGTCAGAAATAACCTAATGAATCAAAAAGCGAACAGTTTAGATCCTGATCAGACGGCACGGATGGTGAGGCTGATCTGGATCTAAACTGTTCGCCCATGCAATAAAGGTGTATCTATGGAGGAAAGGGTTAAGGAACACAAGGGGAAATATTTTCTCATGGCCTAGTAGAGGGAGAAGTTGGGTATATCTCGGGTATCTTCCAAGATAGTACTAATTTGGAATCATTTAATGTAGCTGGAACGAATTTTCATGAAAAAGCCACATGGGCCATAAAATTATAAATTTAAAATATAATTATACCACATTATTTAAAACATGTAGTTCAAATTACTATCTTTGCATGTATTCTAGGCTATACACTTTGTATCCAAGAACCAGAACGGTGACAAGATCTGTGAAGTGTCTCTGAACATTCTGAATTGTTTACTTGACCTTGACATTGTGGAGAAAAAGAAGGACATAGATAAACTCTCAGAACTGGAGAAGAAATCGGAAGATGAACAGTCCACCATTGACAGCAGCAAGACAGAGATAACAGCGTTTGATTTGGCTATGGATTGTGTTATAAGGTAAGAATTCAGGTTGCTTACTTTCCAACAATGACAGTACTGCTGCGTAATCTGGAATATATAGAGTACTGCTTCGTAATCAGATTATAGTACAGTGGCTGACTTCGTGTAAGTGATCCCAACACACCAGAACAACAAATTAAGTGTGCCATTGTGAAAAATTAGTTATTTATCTTTCAAGTGGAAGGATCAATATGCAAAGTCATTCATATGTGTTGGCGCACATGACCTGCTTTCATTTTAACGCAAAATGCAACACATGAAATTAACAGTTGTTTATTACCATATGGTTTGTTACTAGAGTTTTTGTTTGGAAATATAGTAAATAATAGAAATATCTTATCATAATTCACAGAACTTGCTTCAGAATTCATAATATATTTGATTTTCAAGATTTTACCAGTCAACAAATAGTTAAGGTGGCATTGGCTTAACCCTTTCCTCTATTATATACACCTAAATTGCATGGGCAAACAGTTCCGTGCCTTCTGATCAGGATTTAAACTGTTCGCTTTTTAACTCATTACGTTATTTCTGACCAAAATGCGACTAGTGCAGATCCTGATCAAACGACACGGATGTGCCGGCTGATCTGTAATCTACACTGGTGGCATATGCGTAAAAATGTGTTTTTATGGAAGAAAGGGTTAAGGTTCAAGGCTTTGCTTCACTGACATTGAATAGCTACCAGATCATTTTTTTGTATCTTCATTGAAACCAAAATGTTTGAATTCCAGACATCATTAGTATAATGCATTAACTCTGTTACAGTATCTACAAGTCTCTTGGTTGCCCGCATGGCTGTGGGGATGGACTGCGGGGTCGTCATGGTGACTTACTACGTCAGAAGGGACATAACTGTTTACTGCGCCTTCAGAAACTGAATAGCCCAATGTTCTGTGCATACCTGAAGGATATGGTGAAGACCCGGCCTATACAGGAGATAGTGGACTTCTTCCATGCCTTTCTTGGCTTCTGTGTTGATCCAGCTTATATTCTGCAGCCTCAACAAAGTGAGATTTATTTCATATTTATTATAGTGAGTTGTTGGTTTTAATAGTAAAGGACTGAAGGTTATAAAACTGAGTTTGGAAACCAGTCTCAAATCTCAAGCATCTGATTGGCTGAAATGGCGACTGGTCGCCATTTCAGCCAATCAGATGCTTGAGATTTGAGACTGGTTTCCATGCTAAGCTTTATAACCTTGGGCACAGGTACTCTAATCCTGGGAAATTAATTTGAAATTTAGTTAGATAGACTTATTTCAGTAAAAATGCACATCAAAAATGGTTTATATAACAAATAGAAATTAATCAGGATCTGCACTATTTGTTTCTTGATTTATTATGTTATTTCTGACCAATTGGCATACAGTGCAGATCCTGATCAGATTGCACAGATGTGCCGGCTGATCTTGGATTTTTACTCTCCACCCATGTGAAGGCATATCTATATATGAGGAGGAAATGGTTGAAAGTGACACATCATGAAACAAGGGGCTTATGGCCTATATGACCAGTGTAGACCCTGAGCAGTCTGCACATCTGTGTAGTCTGACCAAGATCTTTAACTAAAGGTTTTGTCATTCAGTAACAGAAAGATTCTTGATGCATCTAAAAACAGTTTGTTTTTTTCAGACTGTGAAAGATCTCAGTTTGATCAGGGTCTACCTCTATTACAAACTTAATAAACCCCGTTTAGTCATTGTGTGTCACAAATAATCAGTAACACTTTTGTTCTCAGTTATTTAGCCATTTTTTAATTCCTCCATTAATTTATAATGGAAACTGTGTTTTAGTTCTATCAATGGCAAGTCTCTCAGCATATATCTGAACCCTTTACTCCATAGATAAGGCTTTTATTGCATGGGGAAACAGTTTAGATCCAGATCAGTCGGCACATCTACACTGTTTACATTTAGATTCTTTAGGTTATTTCTGACCAAGATGCAGCCAGTGCAGAACCAGATCAGACTGTAGCAATATGCTGGATGATCTGGATCTACACTGATCGCACACACATTTAAACGCATATATGGAGTAAAGGGTGAAGTCCTGCCATCAATTCATAATGGACACTGTGATTCAGTTCTATTGACAAGTCTCTCAGAATACATTAAATGGATAGTTCTGTCTAGCACATTATCACCAGACAGTTTGACAGGCATGATGCTGTTAACAGATTCCAGAAGATACAAATCAATACACTAATTTTCTAGAAATCCTACATTTCCAAGGCTTTACTGCGGTTTTAACAAATTTTCTGAGAGAGAATTTCCACATTGATTTTGTATACAAAACAAAAAACATTTACTCTAAAAAGTACAAGTGTGCATTTCACTTTGTCAAAGAAAAATAACATTATACTGGTAATTTTGTGGAAAAGAAATGAAACACACATGTCAGGATAAGCTTAAAGTAATTTAGGAAGAAACAATTTATTCGAATAATTAGAATAATAATAAAACACATACAAACAACTAATAAACATTTTCATTTAAAAAGAAAATGTGATAAGGGAGAATGTTCTATGCACTGGGTTAAGATTATAAAATTGAGATTTGAGATTAAAGACCAGTCTCAGGTCTCAATCATCAGATTGACATAAATGGAGACAAGTTTCCATTTAAACAAATCAGATGCAAGAGATTTAAGACTGGTCTCCATTCTCAGTTTTATTTTTCCTGTGCACTCGGCACTTTTTACTGCCTGGGGAAGGGGCCCACGCCCAATTATTCTGGAGAAAATAGCGTGCTTTTTTCTCTGAAGGAGAAAAACCTGATGTAAAGTTACCTTTTGGGGAAAACTGCATGATTTTAAAGAAATTTTCTGAGGGAAGGCACCTATAAACCACCCCTACTAAAGAAGGAAAAAAGCCCTGGCACAGGTTCATATATGCGTAATTTACCTTCATATTATGCTTAGCTGGAAAGCCTCATTTTAAAACCCGCCAACAACATGTGGGAAATGCTTTGGTGAAATACAGTTGTAAAATAGATCGTTTGGAGCGTTTGATTATAATTTCTGCTTTTTTCAGCTGGAAAGAAAATAAGCACTGTGTCAACCTCGGCTAGTCCGACTGCGCAGGCCTCAGGTTAAAGTCATTTTTGGCTGTTAGCCTACCTTTCATTTGCTTTTATAATCAAAACTTGTATTCATAGCTTTACAGCATGACATTTGTTGTGTTACTCCTTTTTTTCTAAAAAAAAATTAAGAGATGTTTTATGTCATTACAGCCCCAGCCTCATCCCCAGCTGACTTGCACCGTACATAATGTTTTAAACTACTCATAAATAGGTTGTGGGTTCTACCCCCTGTGTGTTTATAAACGGTCTCATGTTTTTTTTGGTTTACAAATCAACTTGAATTCATGTTTAAAAATGTGAGTAATCAGTTGCATATAGAGTATTGTCTTGAATAGGTCCCAAACCCAGGAGATGTATGATTTAGCTGTTACAGTGTAAACCAGAATAAAAATATTACAATGCATTGTTAAAATATTACCCTTTACTTCATAGTTACACCTTTATTGCATGGGAAAACAGTGTAGATCCAGATCAGCCAGCACACTGATGCCATCTAATCAGGATCTACACTGTTCGCTTTTAGATTTAGCAGGTTATTTCTGACCAATATATGACCAATGCAGATCCTGATCAGTTGGCATGGATGTACCAGCTGATCTGGATCTACACTGATCCCATACTTGTTAAAATGCATATATAAATATATGAAGTAAAGGGTTAAAAAGATACAGGACATTGTGTTATTACTGGGATTCTCATATGGTGACTTCATATTACATCATCAGGGCAACATACTACTGCTGGTAAACCTTTTTTGTGAAAACATTTTTAGAATACATTCTCTCGAGTTTTTGTGACATTGGTATTAATTATAAATGTTGTTCAAAAATAGCTCATTTTGAAGTCTTTTGATTGGTTGCTGTAAAAATAGCTTTTAACTAAATCTTTCTGATTGGTTGTGGTAAAAACAGCTCCGAGACTTTTTAGAATTGATTGGTGGTGGTTAAAAGATAAAAAAAAAGTGCTTGTCAAATTCTGGTTGTGGTAAAAACAGCAGGTTACAGTCTTTCTGATTTGGTTAACCTCCAGAGCTTTGCAGTCATCATATCCACAATGAGTTGTTCCATTAATACAGCATCTGTTCTGATATGAGATGGAGGTGTGAGGAAAACATTTCTGACTCCATCAGCAATCACATTGAGGTCACAAATACATCTGCAGCAGTAATAGATTTGTTTAGCATGTTTGACTGAGATTGCAAGTTCAACTTCCTACTCCTCAAACCTACTAACAGTCTTTAAGATGAGACTTTAAACAGAGGCCCATTGTAACGGTACTGCATACTTACAGCCTCCAGAGTTCTAGAATGACTTCTGAAAATCTTGCAATTCACCCTGCACTAATACAGATTCTGATGAACAAATGAACATAAAAGCAAAACAATAATCAGTTACAAAATATAATTAATTAAAGTGATGACCGCTCATTGAACATTGTTAACACTGCATAGGATATGGTGTTTTTCCATTGGGCCAACTGGAGATCCAGATCAGCTTGTACAAATCAGAGTAGGATCTACATTTAATTTATTAAGTTGTTTATGAGTAAAAATGTGATCAGTGTAGATCCAGATCACATTGCACAGAGTAAAGGATTAACAAGAGAACATTATCCTGTGATACACATACATAATCCTGTGATACACACACATAAATCTGTGATACACATACATAATCCTGTGATACACATACATAATCCTGTGATACACATACATTATCCTGTGATACACATACACAATCCTGTGATACACATACATTATCATGTGATATACATAATCCTTTGATACACATAATCCTGTGGTACACAAAAACCTGCAATACACATAATCCTGTGATACACATACATTATCCTGTGATATGCATAATCCTTTGATACACATAATCCTGTGGTACACAAAATCCTGCAATACACATAATCCTGTGATACGCATAATCCTGTGATATACATAATCCTGTGATACACATAATCCTGTGATACACATAATCCTGTGGTACAAAAACATAACCTGTTTTAGTTTTAAGCATCCTTGTTTCTAATGCACGAAACATTATACAGTGAAGATTTTTATTTATGGTATTTATTATGCCCTTCTATATTTTTGGCTAAATTTAGCAGAAAACCTAATTTCTTTTTTGTACATCATATATTGCATGTGGACAGCTAATGCTTTGTCACCCTCCTTATACATAATTAATTTGTAATTATAAATTAGTATAATGTAGTATTATTAGTCTGAAAAAAATCTTCCATAGTGATTTAAGCTTAAGTGGTTAGGAGATAGCTAGCATGTTCTATATCCATTGTCAATTGTACTGTTAAGTGATGAGCAATATAGAGTTTAATTTAATTCAGACATGGTCTATTTGTAATGTAGATATTGATATAAGGCTCAGTTAGGAAATGGGAATGGAAACCAGTTTCTCATCTGTAATAGCTGATTGGTTGAAATCAAGTTCTCTTTCATTTACCCATTACTATTTGGTGATATTTTTACATATTTTCACAATAATGAATATTGTTTACTGGTTTATTGGTTTATGAAGCTTTCCTTACCTTCATTTTTGGACAAGAGCAGAGGATGACTGCTTTACCTGTTTACACAGACATAGAGTTAAGCAGCTTCAAAATATTCTAATGAACATAAGTTTGGGTGAAGAATACATAAAAATTAAAACGTGACACAATAAAGTGATTAACCTTTCCTCCATAGATACAAGGGTGAAGAGTGTAGATCCATATCAGCTGGCATATTGATCGGAATCTACACTGTTCACTTTAAGATTTATTAGGTTATTTCTGACCAAGAAGTGACCAGTGTAGATCCTAATCAGATGTACAGATGTCCCAGCTGATCTAGATCTACACTAGTTTCACACGCAATAAAGCAAGTATATATGGAGTAAAGTGATACCACACAACTGATCTGCTTGCATCAAGAGATGTAAAAAGGAGATTGCTACTACATTCAACTTACTTTCTTTCTTTCAGAAATATTGATAATGTCTAATTTACATTGTTATTGGTTATCTGACTTGATAATCAAAATGCATAAATTTACAAGTTACCTACTTGAGATTACTTTTTGAAACTAATTTTAAACGTTATAGAATGAAGTTATATTGTACCAGTAGTTTATGATATTTAAACTGTTCAGGGTAACAAACAGTATAATGTACATTGTAGCATATTACATCATTGATTTGGCCTATTGTACACTTGTGCCCAAGATCATAAAACAAAATCTTGAGACCAGTCTCAAATCTCAAAGCATCTGATGAATGAAATGGCAACCAGTCCCCATTTTAGCCAATCAGATGCTTGAGATTTGAGACTGGTCTCCAGTCTTAGTTTTATGATCTTGGTTACTTGTGTGATGGTATGTATCCTCAATACTCTTTGGTAACAAGTTCAGCATGATTTGTATGTTTATTTCAGATCGGGGTAAATCTGTGTCACAGGAAGCTCTCAGCAACAATGGTTTTGCTAACAACTTTGGTCACAGTATTGGAGGGGTGGGGTACAGAGGTGTGGAAGGTGTCCTGATGTCAAACAGCATGAAGACATTTGTGTCCAGGTGTGTCCAGAACACCAAAGAACTGTACAACAGCGATAACATAGTGAGTTGTTTCTGTAATGATTTTTGCATTGTTCAACTCTCTACTCCATAGATGCACATTTATTACATGGGCAAGTAGTTTGAGATCTAGATCAGCTTCCTTATAGCAGAGCTCAAGGACCTGCTGTAAACATTCAGTAAAATCTTTATTTTCATGGTGTACAGGTTTGCATAGAAACTTGATGACTTGCATGTGGGCTCAAACTTATGCAATTTCATTGACAACTTATTCCATTATCTGTATTGGTTTAATTGTTAAAGAGATGTTATTTTGCACAGGACAACACGTCTGATATTTAACATTAATTTTGTTTTCATATTAATTGTACATTGTATTTAATATTTTCACAGAGTTTATTCTGCGACATTCGACAGTTGATCACATATTTCAAAGAGATACATGGTGGTACTTTCCGTAGAGTGGCTCTCAGTGGCCTGCTGGACTCGTACTTTGATTTGAAGGTTAAAACCGAGCAAGCCAAGGAGGTGGTTACCCCATCCTCTCATCCTATCAGGTAATTGTAAAAGAAGTTTACATCATGTATGTCCAAGTGAACCTGACATAATTCTGCTTTTTTGCATAGCCCTTTCCTCCATAAATACACATTTTTATGTATGTGCCACCAGTGTAGATCCAGATCAGCCGGCACATCCAATCAGGATCTGCACTGGTCGCATTTTGGTCAGAAATAACATAATGGATGTGCTGGCTGATCTAGATCTACACTGTTCGCCTAGGCAATAAAGGTGTGTCTATGGAGGAAAGGGATAGTTTCTGATAGGACATGCCTAGTTTTATCACTAAACCATTAAATTTCAAGTCTTAGTACAAAACTATATCTCTTATACATTTGCATTTGAGGTAATATTATGTCAGTTTAGCAGACAACCCTCCTTATAGTTTTGAGATCAAAGTTAAACTTGACAAAGGACTATAAACTTTCAATCTCAAACAACAGGAACTAAAGGACCACCCTAAAAAGTGATTTTTGATTGGTCTTTTTGTTAATGTTCTCAGTTTTAACCTATTATAATTATGGAAATTTAAGACTGGTCTCCAGTGACAGTTATATAATAATTGCTCCAAATTGGTAAGAGATAAATTACCAGACTGACCATTTCCTGGGACTGGTTTTATGGTTGTTGGTCCTCTTCCCTCTGGTCTAGAAAGTGTATAATACATGTAGTTATTTTATAATTAATATGTCATGATTTCTTTCAAACCTAATAATAAAACAAAACTGTGATAACAGGCTCGCTTATTAATGCTAGCTTTTAATTGGTCAACTCGAAAACAGTTCTTCATTTTAATTAGAGGTTTTAGATTGGATTCAATTCTCCAGTCTACAGTTTGTGATCTTATGCCCTGCTTAAACTTTTTTTAAAGTAATCTTTTGATAATGTGCTCTAGGCAAAATGAGATTTTACAGAGATTAGACCAAACACCATCTGTCCCTTTATAAATGAGACTATGACTTTGTCATAGGCATGATAAATTGGTTGATATATGTCATTTAAATACCCATTAATTTTGTGTTAAGTCACGTTTGTAAATTAGTTAACAACAACAACAATAAACTTGCAACTCATCATTTACATGACTGGAAACAAACAAATGAAAAAGAAATTACACATATTTCTTACTTATTCTTCATTTAACTCTTTGACAATAATTTTTACATCGGTATATCATTAACAACACACATGCAGATGTCTAGAAATTTCTCCAATTAATTAGTTTTATCTATGACTGATTAAGTTGCTTTTTTAACTCTGTACAAATCATATCTGCTTTAAGAATACAATCTTTGGTTCTTAAAATTGTCTAAACACTTCATAGACGCTTCACTGATAAAGGCATACTGTCGATCAATACAGTTGTCCTATTTATAGCCACAGGTTAAAGGTTGCAAAGGCTAGTAACTGTGTGTAGTTCGTTAAAGTGGATTATTCTCCTTTCTGTATTTACAATGTTAAATCTCCCCAAAACTTTTTTATTAACTAAAAATTGAACTAAACCATATATTTTCAAGTAACTTTTGTAGAATAATATTTATTGTTAAAACATTAATTATGTTATAAGACATGAACAAAGACTAAAGAACTTAAGAATCATTTAATACACTTGAAATAAGGTGCATATCTCTTTAACATTAGAATATCTACCAGCTTCAATGCTATCACTGTGCTGTATAAATCTTGCACACTACCATACACAAGCATACTTACCTGGTACAGGGAATACCGTGATCAGCAAGGCGGTTTCCCCAGGAAGAGGCCCCTCCATTGCACTTCGGTTGGGCTGACGCCTGCGATTGCCCCAAATGTGGGTAACTCGGGTACGCAATTTGTTTGTGTGGGGACTGCGTTCGCGCTGTCCCTGAAAAAATTAAATAGTAATTTAGAAAGAAAATGTCTGACTGCATAATTGTATATTAAGATAGTAATCTGTTTATGCCTTAGAAAGTATTAGCATGCATAATGAAAACTTACCTTATAATAATATATTCATTGAGGAAAAAAATATTGAAATTAAGAGTTTGATTTTTCTCTCATGATTGCACTTTGAAGAACTTAAACTTGACTTATTGATAAATTAAAGTTATATATCAAAAGGTTTATGTTTTAGTCGCACCACGTCCATTACATCAGACAGCGGGGATGAAAAGGAAGCACAGAAAACAGCTCTTAGCAACATTGTTGCAGAACTGAAGGAAAATGGGAAATCTAGAAAGTCCATCTTCAGAAAGAAACTTAAAAAGGTAGAATTCTTGCTGTGGGAGAGAAATTTTGGGTTATTTTTGAAAATGCTTTTAATTATTAAGTGATAAGCATACCTTTTGTCCCCTTTGCTACCATTGTAGAGACAGTCAAGCCAGTACATCCATGCAGACGGATCAGGGTCTAGATTGATAGTTCTGATAATAAATAAAGTTAAAAGCTTGTTTGAACTAATTGAATATATTCACTCAAATTGATAAAAAAAAATAGCGGTATGTCATTTATAAATCAGGTGGTTGAAAGGTTCAAAAGAATTACTGCAAGATTTTAAAAAAAGTGTGCAGGATAATTATTGACAGGTAGCTTAAACAGACCTAGTTCATGATGAAATGTCAACAAAATGTGCAGGCTGATCTGAACTACACTGGTCACAAATGGGGATAAGCTGTATCCATGTAGTAAAGAATAGAAGAAATCTTACTCAATGGAGATTTTTGCTTTTATGTAATAATGGATTGACAACATTCATTGCTTTTGTCATGTTATTACAACTCCTTTATTCAGTGATACTAACCTTATCCATTCAGTAAGATTACAAGTAACAATTGTTTGCATGTTTTCAGCAACTGATGGCGCAGCAACAGTACGCTGCCAGTGATTCAGAGATTATTGATGAGATGATAAGTAAGGGCAGCCCGAGGGCCAGTCTGTCAGCTAACGAGGACGAGGCTCCATCCGGCACCAATACACCAAAAAGGAAATTCAGCAAGTTCCATATTGGTTTGTTGTCACATTCTTGCTGGTTAGCTTTAATAATCAAGGAACTTTACCAGATGTTAAAACATTAAAGATATCTAAGATTAGAATAGGAATTAATCTGCTAAGAGGCATAGGGGTTCTGCAACTACATTCCTTCCTTTTCTTATTAAATGGAATAAAGTTTAAGTTTTCAATGAGATGACAGCTGAGTTTGATCGATTTGGATTCACAAAATAACATTAAAACCTGCAATTCATCTGTAGAGAGCCTGAATAACAAAATGTCCAAATACAGCTATTGTCTGTGACTTAACCCTGAAGGGCATTTGTATCATCAATTATTTGACATCATAATTATGACCATTAATTATGATATATTTTACAACTAACATATTTAAACATAAAGAGACATAGAGAGAATTGTTACACTAAGTGACAGGTTTCAGTTTTATTTCTGTCTCATATTTCTGACATAGTATTTATTATTCTATTATGCTGTAGGGTGGCGAAAGCCCAAATCTGACCATGAGGAGGACAGTCCTGGAGATCAGAGCCCTGCGGACACCATTAAGAGTGACAGTGGGGTCCACCAGAGACACCATGGACGCCGAGCCAAGATGTCATTCAAGACGGCAAGTCAGGCGACCTTGACCTTCCTCAGTGCTAGGAGAAGGATCGAGGGAGGTCTGAAAGGCCTGGGGAAGAAAGCACATAAAGCTGAACAAAACAGAGGTAATCTTATGAACTTTGTGGAATTTATTTGTTTAACCCTTTCCTCCATAGACACACCTTTATGGCATGGGTGAACAGTGTAGATCCAGATCAGCTGGCACATCTGTGCCATCTGATCAGGATCTGCAGTGGTCGCTTTTGGTCAGAAATAACCTAATAAATCAAAAAGCAAACGGTGCAGATCCTGATCAGACTGTATAGATGTGCCTGCTGATCTGGATCTACACTGCCCCCATGCCATAAAGGTGTGTATATGGAGGAAAAGATTAAACACATATTCCCAAATGTAAACCATTAGATAATATTATTTTTTATTATAGTAATTGCAACATACAATTTCCACTCAAATTTAAGTCCTTCCAAAAACAGCAGTTAATCAATTTTATTTGCGATAAATTCAGTTAAAATTAAATGATATCTCATTATCATCCGATACGTTTAACACCCGAAATCAATGTAATAGATTAACATTTCTTTCAATTTGAGCTAGTCTTTTCGATGCTTTGTACTTAAAAGATTAATTTTCAGCAAACCCTTACCCTTATATTCTTCAGTTCTGGGAAGATAGAGTGTGATTAGTTAAGACCTTTTTATTCCCACTTATGTATATTAAGGTTCCTGTAACTATAGGTTATATGTTTAAAAATATTCTGTGGCCAGAGGGCACAGGCATGCCTTTCTGTTAGCTTCAGCACAGATTTTTTGTGAACAAGTTACATCCATTGCACATGTTTTAACCCTTTCCTCCATATATAGATATATATATATATATTTTTACAGATGTGCCTGCTGATCTGGATCTACACTGTTTGCCCAGGTTATAGAGGAATGGGTTAGCTTGGTAGATTCAAAATTTAAAATTAAATATTTAGATGGGCATTATTGACAAGGAAGTTTATTTGCTTGTTTTGCTAGATTTTACAAATGTATTGATAGGTTATTTCTTACACCTTGTTCATTCCAGTGGAAACAATTGTTGAAGAAGATATCACTTTCAATTAGTTGGTGTTTTGACTTAACTAGCAAACACTTAATATTTAGAATAACTTTTGGCAGTCATTGTGTATTTTTTTCCAGTAAAATTGTCTAATTGACTATTTCCAGATACAAAGCACAGTCATACTGATGTAGTTGAAGATGCCGATGATGTGGGTTTAGTGATGAGAGAGAAAAGAATGGTGGACAAGTTCATTGTTAAGTCGGGGATGTTAAGATTCAGCTTCCTGTTGGAATGTTGTCACCCTGGCACGGTGCCAGATCCTCAGCTGGTAGCTGCAATGATACAGCTGGTAAGTTCTGTCATAGCAAGCCGCTAAATGAATGTTTCTGATGGTGAGGCCACTTAACACAGCAGGGTTTTTATAGTAAATAATAAAATTTTGTGTGGAGCTCTACCCTTTGGCACCAAATGATAATTGGCTGCTCAACCCATTATTCACTGAATCCTTGGAATGGACTCAACTCAACTTTTTATCAACTTAAGCCAGTCCATTCAGTATTCATAGGGAAGCTGAACAGAAATTAAATAAATTTTATTTTCTTGATAGGGAATGCACTGATGTCTGGCTGATCTTTCTCTACACTGGTCACAATTTTGACAAATATGGGTTAACAGTAGTTCACATAAGAACTTATCCATAATTATAGGTCAAGCAACTGTTAGCCAGAATGCATCTGTTATCTGATGTTATTTTTATTATTTTGTTCTTAGCCATCACTTTAAAAAAAGCGAGCTCGGATAAAATGTGCATCCAGCCCGAGACTCGAACATATACTGACTTTATGAAAGTCGTACCATTGAACCCTTTGAGACTGCTGAAAACAAAACTGTACACTTTCAAGGATTCTTACTTTGCTAATTAAGTGGTTGCTAGTATCTTACTGTTCATTGATTGGTTGCTAGAATTCTGACTGTTCATTGATTGGTTGCCAGGATGCTCCAGTATCAGCTAGAGCTTCACTTTTATTGGAGTGTGCCCACTTTGTTCACCGCTGCAACCATAGTGACTGGCCAAACTGGATGAGGCTCAATCTGCCAAGTTTCCGCCACTCGTCGTCAGCTCTACACTCAAGAGGTCAGCCATCGGGGGTGAGGAGGACTCTGAACCTGCAGAAAGCAGCTGGAAGAATGTTCTACGGCTGGGCCGAGGTATTGTTAACATTGTGAAGTTTACATAAGACTTACTTCCTCCATTATTTATCTTCTAAAAATCATAAAGTGAATACAAAATGTATTTGCTGTTATCAACTTTGTCACATTTAGACAACATTCAAGATATACTTTTTTGAAGTGTGTTCCAGTAAACTTAATATTACTTGACATTTAGTTTGATTAAATCTGCTACAACTTGAGAATCTCTTTCAATACAGAGTATTTTGCTTTCAACAGTCTTGGCCTTGGTTATCCAGGCAACATATTTTGCATTGTTACTCTTGATTTAAAAACTATTGTGATTATCTGTTCAGAGTTTACTGTGAATTTATCAATTTGTGGGTACTAAATTGTATGGGAAGGAAAACCACAATACTACATAAACACAATAATTTCTCGGAACTTAAATATTTGTATCTTTCAATTGCACTTGGTTTAGATGCAAAAATCGGACCTGAAGCAACTGTATTTTGGGTGAAAACATTACCACCCCAATTCTTTAAGGGCAATGCTTTCCCATGTGATACTATTTCATTCAAATAATATATCCATTTTTCTACTTTATTTTTTTCTTATTTCCAAACTGATTGTGTTTTTTATAGATCAGGAGAATGATAACACAGATGAGTGACTAAAGAAATATATAAGTTTCACCTATTTAATATGGTTGTTGTAGAACCTGGGCTGTCAACTAGAATACATGATGGCTAAGGAACAACAGTCGAGACTGAGTCATATTGAAGAAGTCTGTGATGACAAGAAGAAAAGACAACTCCGTATTGATGATGATTTTGAAGACTTTTTGGATGAAAGTGAGTTCACCTCAAAATATCAGGCTCATGGTTTTTTATTACTTGGTTAGAGTTTATTTAATCCTTTAATCTATGGGATATGGCTGTTATGCCATAGATAAACAATGTAGATCCAGATCAGCTAATTGCATCTTGGTCAGAATTAATCTAATGAATCTAAAAGCGAAAAGTGTAGATCCTGATGAGAAGGCACAGATGTGCCTGCTAGTCTTATCTTCATTGTTCACAGATTCTTTAAAGGTATACATGTGGAGTAAAAGGTTAAGGTATACATGTACATGCATACATTTCTAACATACTTTCAGTGGCAATACACAGAATGTCTATTATTGTTTGTAGACACTGTTAATCCTAATGGGAACAACTGTCCATATGCTTTGAAGATGTTGGCTTGTTTAGTGCTGGAAGAAATAACCACATTTCTACGTGAGACTTTTCAGTATCTGCCTCGCAAGAAACACAAGCTGGAGCCCGGCTGGGACAAGCATCTGACGTCACGCAGATACAGCAGTATTATATCGAGTCCTGGACACTCAGATAAAAGTTCCGAATCTAATGTTGGCGATATGCCACAGCCATCTCCAGGTAAGTGGCTTACTCTTTGATCCGCATATCTACCATAGGGTAAACTTCATTTGTTAAAATAATTTGTAGTATAGTTTGCAGTTAGGAATAAAACAATGTCATTTATCATCCTAGTACTGAAAACAGCATTTCTATATTTAGATTTAGACACAAACTTAAGATCAAATAAAAATTGCTTTTTTAATTATTATTTTTACTTATTTTTTGTTCACCTAGGTGGAGCTATGGGTAGCCCAGGAGAAAGGAAGATCAGTTTTGCTGTAAACATGGAGAAGTGTGACTCTCTCAACAGTAGTCAGACTTCGCTGTCAGTGGTCGACCCCCTGGGTTCTCCACACACACCTGTGGAGGAACGGAAAAGTAAGTGCTCAGTGTTATTATGTATTTGTAGTGAAATCCCTCAGTTTGTACATTGTATATTATTAATGTTTTTTAATAGAGTAACAGTAATGTAAAATTTATTCTTTCCTACTGTAAAGGAAAGATGTGTGGTGCATGCCATTTCAGGGAAGATTGAGTGAGGAAAACATCATCCAATTAAAAATAACATTATATTTTTTGTTTAAATAAATTTCAAACATTTTTCATTTTGTATTAATAACTTTTTGGAAAACAAATCCATATTTAAACAGTTATCAAATAATGTTTTAAACTTTATGACATGATATTTGACAAAGTGGTGTTCCTTTGATGGTCATCGAAAAGTTTTAGCTGAGATTGTAGAATGCAAAAGCTCGGTATTTAAGGTGACAGGGCTGAACAGAGACATTGCTGTTAAAATTAGGTAGGAAATGATTGAAAACAGATAAGGCTGTGTAATAGTGAAAGAGGTTGTCTTCTTATTTCAGACAGAAGACTTGCACAGGGCCGTCAGAAGTTGCTAAAGAAAAATGTGCGCCGAGGGTCTACCCATAATGCAAGTTTCCGACAGAACAGAAGTTTCCGTCTAAAGAGACAAGAGGGAGGAAGTAGTATGTGTGAAGTTTTGGATTCTTTGTAGTAGTCAGTCAACCAAACATGCTTTCGGACTACTGTGGTATCATTTAATTTAGCGAAGATCAAATTTAACTTAAAAGACCTAAGTGGCACTATCACATGGACATAAAATCACACACGTTTTTCGCGTATTTCTAGAAATTACGTGGTTGATTTTGTGCACTTTCCCTACTGCGAAATATCCAAAAGTTAAACCACCTTGAAATATTATGATAGCACCAGTATATAATGTTGATATTGAGTATTAAATAAGGTATGTGTGTTGTTTATATATTGAGATTTGGACTGGTCTCCAATCTAAGTTTT
Source organism: Corbicula japonica (assembly GCA_038501625.1). Classification (NCBI taxonomy): domain Eukaryota; kingdom Metazoa; phylum Mollusca; class Bivalvia; order Venerida; family Cyrenidae; genus Corbicula; species Corbicula japonica. The sequence goes on from JAZAYU010000198.1 coordinate 146,424, forward strand.
ATGATCTTGAGCCGATTGGAGACCAGCATCTACCCTCATCTCCATGATCTTGTACCAAGTACTTTATTTTAAAGATTTGTTTGCAGGTATTAAACAGTATGGCAGTATAAAGTCCAGGAAAGTGAGCAGTCAGTCAGTGCATTCTGAAAACCGGCTGTTCGATGGGGAACCAAGCTCAGAGGATATTGAGTCGATGACGATATTTAGTGAGGAGCAACAGGAAGCGACCTCTGAGGACCAGCAGGAAGCAGAAGATGAAAGAATGTATCAAAATATGCCATGGATTAAGGTAGCCTTTTCAAGAAATGCTATGGTTTAACAATTGTAGACATTTACTGCAATACAACTTTTTTAAATTTCATGTTGATGAGGTAGCTTCCAGAACAATATGAGTTTTTGGTACTAAAGAAATCATTATAGATTAAAATTTTATAAGCATGTTTTCCATGCTTGAATGTTTTTAACCATTTACTTCATGTAAATGTGAATGGTGTAGATCCAGATCAGCAAGCACATGTTTATGTTCAGAAAAAAACCTTCAGAATCAAATTCAAACAGTGCATTTCCCCCATCAGAGAGCATGGATGTGACTGCTGATCTGAATCTACACTGTTCACCCATGACATCAGCCATAATCCATGGAGTAAAGGGTTAAATTTGTATTGTTAACAGCTGCAATCATCTACAGATAGCTAGTTTGTTCTAAGTATTGGTCTGGTCAGGATCATCGCCATATGAAGAATGAAATATATATTTTAATATACAGTATGATTGACAAGGTACAGAGAAGCTTGTTTAATTGTTTACCTATTCAGCTTCTTGAACTTATATTGACCATGACCTGTAAAATCCTCAACAGCCTGATTATTGCATTAAGATAACCATTTCAAGGTAGAAATTTTGAACTTAATTTGTTTTCAGGTAGTAATTCAGCTGTCGAACATGTCAAATTTCATCTGTCCACACCAAGGATACTGTCATCCTGATTGTTACGAGCGTCAGAGAAGAAGTTGTTCCAGACTGGTTACCTCCCTGAAGAAGATCTACCAGTCTACGGAGGAGGAACAAGTCAAAGAGTCTGAGAAAAAGCTCGACCAAAGAAGAGAACATTTCAAAGAAAAATACAAGAGAAGAGTAATGACAGTTTAAACGGATTCACTTTTATTTTATGTTTTCCAAGAATAGAGTCAAGGAACAAAAACATATATTTCAACAAAATATACAAATGACAAATGTTGGCCAAATTAATGCCATCCCTAAATAACAATTTCTTGCATTTACACTACTATTATTTCCAGTGACTTTAAATTATATTGTAGTAATAATATGATTTGTTTTGCAGGAGTCAATATTCCAGCAATCCTCGCCCGTCAAGAGGAGAGAAAGCACACCACTACTAGAGAAAATCAAGACAGACGTATCTCTGGTGAAACAGAAACTGACCAACTGGAAGAAACCAGAGAAGGTCAAGGAGAAAAAGGAGGACTCACCAATTGTCAAATACATCACCTCACAGGTACACTGCTTTACTGACACTTCATCCTCTTTGAACTCAAAACTTATATTACAAAACATCACCTGACAGGTACACAGCTTTGTGAACATCTGTTTTACTCTCTATTTTGTTTAGCAAATGAATCACTTCAGAGGTACTGGGTCCCCCTTTAGAAAAATGATGTGGCAGATCAAGGGGGGATTCAGTAGGGTTGTTTGAAATCTTGCATTCATCCATGGTTTAGCATCATATTTAATAAGTGGAAGCCAAAATAAATTCTTTTGTTTCAATAGATTAAATAATAGTTATTGGAAAACACTTCAGGTCTCTCATTCATGGCATTGTGTGCAAAAGCTGTTGTCTCATTCCTATTGGGAAATTGCGTGATTATGCACCTGTTAGGTTTCTAATTAATTCTTTTCAGGATTGAGGCTCATATTATCGTTGTTTGCCTTAACCCTTTCCTCCATATATATGCATTTTTACACATGTGCGAACAGTATCCGTGCCGTCTGATCAGGATCTGCACTGGTCGCATTTTGGTCAGAAATAACCTAATGAATCAAACAGCAAACAGTGCAGATCCTGATCAGACGGCACCAATGTGCCGGATGATCTGGATCTACACTGTTCACCCATGCAATCAAGGTGTGTCTGTGGAGAAAAGGGTTAAATCTCTCAGCACTGATATTCCCAGTACTGACATTCATGAACTGCTTAACCTTTCCTCCATATATTAGCCTTAATGGTGTGGGCAAACAGTGTAGATTCAGATCAGCCAGCACATCTGTGCCATCTGGTAAGAATCGACACTGTTCCTGTTTTGATTCATTAGGTTATTTTTTTATCAAGATCAGACAGCATAGTCTGATGTGGATCTGCACTGATTGCTCATGCATAAATATATGTTTAATGGAGTGAAGGATTTAACTGACAAATTGCTTTTTATATGCCAGGCTCAGAAGTTGACCCAGTGTCCGCTGAGTATCCTGACCAAAGCTGCTCCCATCCTCAAAGAAGATAACTTCTCCGACATAATGCCAGTAGCATGGGAACTGATGATCGAGACTGACCAGGAGGTGTCCGCTGCTGCAGGTAAATCCAATTATCAGGGACATAATTTATATTAACCTTGTGGGGAACATTCAGATTAGGTGAATCCATTTTCTTAACTCTACTCCATATAGACCCTTTTATAAGCATGTGCGACCAGTGTACACTCATCAAAAGTTCTAAGTGCACACTTTTCAATTTTGAATATCTCAAAGTAAACTTATTCTAATTGAATGAAAGTTTGAAATGATGTTCATTATGATCAAACAACAATATTTTTGTTGAAAACCGTGCATATGTTTTATGTATTACGTCATCCACGTCGGCATACGCTATTTATGCGTAATCCCCGTTCGGCAATCGAAATTAATTTTTTTACAATCGTTTTTGTTTTTCACATGTTCACCGACTCCAGACAAACACGAAAAACACACCAACAAATTGTAACCATGGAACTGTTGACGTCAGCAGACAATGACATTCCCGTCAAAATTCTTTTCACTGGCTTAACTTCAAATTTGTTGTAAAAAATCTTGACGGTTTTCGTAAATGCAAAAGAAATACCTTATTTTTGCATATTTTATTAATTTAAGAAGGAAATCAAACGATATTATTTTCTAGATTGATTACGTTGCTTACGTTGAATGCTGATGTTACTCAATAATTTCATTAAATATTTACGTAAAACAACATAAACTCGAAAATATTAGTGTAAAATTTGTTGGATAAGTGTCCAATTAATAAAATTTTAAAACTAAAATTTATAGAAATTCAATCAAATTTACAATCGAATTATTCGAAAATGACGTTTATTTGGTCAAAAAGCGTGTCCGAAAACTGGTCAATTTTATTGAAATGAATACATTTTTTCGTTCGGAAAGGCTGTTACACATCTATCATAGTGAATTACATCATCCCAAACTGCAAGAAAATTCAAAAACTTTTGGCATAAAACACTGTGAAAAAATTGGAATTTTCTCCTTGAAATCCTGTAAAAACTTTATGGATAAAATAGGGAAGAGTGTGCTGGCTCGTCGTGCCCAGCAGAGCATTACAAAGCTACAGGAAGATATTTCAGTGCAATGGAATGGCGAACTACAGTATTTCCTTTAAATCTGCATGAAATTTAAATTATACAGAGATGAGAAAACGATCACAAATGATAGCCGATGCAATGATAATTAACTCTCTGAGAATTGCTCTCTGAGTACAAGTGAGCTAAAATGTTATTATTTTTTAATCTGGTTAAGCAGACTTAAATTTTTTGGTGTGCTTGAATAGAATATCGATTCTTCTTCATTGTAATTTACACTATTTTGAAAGATTCAATCAAATAATTTGAAAAATCAACATTTATCAAGTGTGCACCTGTGCCATCTGATACAGATCTGTGCTGGTTGCATCTTGGTCAGAAATAACCTTTTGAATCCGAAAGTAAACAGTGCAGATCCTGATCAAATGGCACAGATGTACTGCTCATGTATTCTACTTATATTTTTGTGTTTCAGCCTCCATGTTTCTGATAGCATCTGTGAAGGCACCAGAGAAAGCACAGACTATGGTGTTCAAGGAACTGCAACATGAGGAGCCAATTATCAGAACAAATGCAGTGCTTAGGTCTGTTTCATGCTTTTCTTGGTAGCATGCCCAAATCACCAGGCCCACATTCTTTTAACATCTAATTTTATTAATTGCTGTAAGCGTTTAAGTTTTAGTATGTATCGGGTAGTAGCAAAAAATAAAATGAATTTACTTTTCACTCATAACAGTTCAAATATATCACAGTGCTTGTCTTGCATTTGTATGCCAGAAGACTTTTACCAGTTTTTAAAATATTTCTATTATGGAGGAGGCTGTTTTAGAATGTTATCTTTAAGCATAGTGAAGGTGTTTGCAACCAGTATAAACATATAAAACATACCCCTGATTATTGTTTTTTATCATTTCATGCCCTCTTCTGATTATGTTTAACACAAAAGAGAACATCAGAATGTGAATAAGATATAATTTTTCTGTAAAAAAATAACTTTTGTCGGTTTGTTGGGATCTTAAGTAGTAATTAAACTGTTTTTTATTGAATAGGTTTGGGATTCTATGGAAATTCAGGCACCAGGTGTGGCCTAGAATGGAAGAGGGTGCTCCATTACACTTCAAGGTATGCTTAAACCTTTCTTTCAAATATACACCTTTAAAGCATGGGCGAACAGTGTTCAAAGAGTGTAAATGCTGATCAGAAGGCATAATGTTAACCGTTTACTCAATAAATACACCTTTACAGCATGGGCAAACAGTCTAGATCCAGATCAGCTGGCACATCCATTCCGTCTGATCAGGATCTGCACTGTTCGCTTTTTTGACTTATTAGGTTATTTCTGAACCTACACTGTTTGACCATGCTATAAAGGTGTATATATGGAGTAAAGGGTTAACATTATGCCATCTGATCAGCATCTACACTCTTTGGTTTTCTATTCATAATATTATTTTTGACCAAAAAGTGAACAGTGTAGATCCTGATTATTTGACATGGGTCTGGATCTACACTGTTTGCTCATGCCATTAAACCCATATATAAGGATTCAAGGGTCTAACAACCGTACAGGTGGCTACATTTGAAATACTAATCATTATAGCAATTAAAGTATACTTTATTTCTTGGTAAATATTAACAGTTATTGAAACCTACCAAATCTGCATTTCAGGGTTATTAGATGTTTTAATCAGGCCCCAAGGTTATAAAACTGAGAATGGAAACCAGTCTCAAATATCAAGCATCTGATTGGCTGAAATGGCAACCAGTTGCCATTTCAGCCAATCAGATGCTAGAGATTTGAAACTGGTTTCCAAGCTCAGTTTTATAATCTTGGAGCCAGATGTAGTGTTTACTACATGTTTCAGCTTCCTCCCCCAGGGATAGACTTTACCCTGCCCTCTCCTACCATTGGATTACCCAGCCAGATTGTTATAGATCCACCCTGGATTCCACACTTCAAAGCCAAAATAGAAGAGGTCACAGTGAATCAGGATCAGACAGTATGTAAACCTCAGAAGCATTGATGTATTTTTTCACATGTTAACCATTTTAATGTCAAGACACAAATAAACCACTTCAAAATTCAGATTAAAAAATAACAAAATTTTAAAGAGTGAGAAATTACAACCAAATGAAATCAAGTCTGTTCAAGTATTAAATGATAAAAAAGACTGGTATTAACTGAGAGAAAAAACAAACTTATTATAAATGTTTCTTGATGACATTTTTGGCGATAGACTGGTACATTGTTGTTCATATTTGTCTTTAAAAAATCACAAATATCATTATAAATTAATGCAATCTTATAACATTTATAACTTGTTGTTTGTAGTTTTTCTAGAAATTTGTACAATAACTCAACAGATTTTGCAATTTTGAAATACTCAGTTAAAAGAAATAGCTGTGACCTTTACTTTATTGGCCCCTTTTTGATAGTCGTGGTATTATGAGTATTTCGATATTCACATGCATTACAATTATTAAGGATCATAAAGTATTCTGGATTCATGACGTAGACCACATTTGGATAGCACATCAGCTTCAAAGATAGTTTTGAAAATGTGATAATGATGTAATACTGTATTTAATGTAACATAGAAATCATTGGTGACTGCAACAACCACCAGACGAAAACAGCAACAGGAAATGATTCGAAAAGCTCTTCAGCGTGAGGAGGAAAGAAAGAGGATTGGCAGAGAGACGTTTCCAATGACAACAGTGTCTGTTACCCAGCTTGCAGCAGTGGAACCATCCTTGCACCATCAGGGGGAAGACCATGAAGAAGGTATAGGGCCTTCATCCACTGAATATTTATTATGGACTTACCTGTCCTTGAACTTGGATGATTCTATTTATAGTTATCAGGGATGATTTGTCAGAATTTATTGAAGGAATGATTCTGTGGCTGATCAAGTTTTATTCTGGTCCAGATTCTGCCAAAAATGGACTAAAATAAAAGTTCAGAGGTTGATAATAAAAATTCAAGTCTGCCTGTTGACATGCCCAGGAGCCAAGATCATATAACTGAGATTGAAGATCAGCTCAGATTGCAAGTATCTGATTGGCTGAAATGGCAACTAGTCACCATTTCAGCCAGTCAGATGCTTGAGATTTGAGACTGGTCTCCAGTTTTAGTTTTATGATTTTGAGAACAGTATAAGTCAATGTCTGGACATGTTCAAAACATAAAACCTTTGATTTTAGGAATATTAAATGGTAAGCTTTTTGCAAAGTGCATGATTGAAAACTGTTCGGATAAACTCTTAATGGTACAGTGCAACACTGAATTATCTTATAGCTAAAATACAAGTAACATTTAATTTGAATTAATGAGATGGTGATTACAGAGTTGTGAAAATAATTTAAATTGGTTTCCAATTGATTATTTATCTTTACATAATTATCAGAGCTGAACATTAATAGATCAATATGTAAGTGATGGGAATCAGCTTACAGGAAAAAAGAAAGCCTTGTCATCTAATATAAATGTCAATATTATGCATGTTGCTTGCATTAATAGGAAAGATGGCTTTTGTTTTAGACAAAGGTGTTAGCTGAACCCCTTGCATGGAGATATCCCTTGATATGGTATTGTTTTGTTTTCCTATTAAATAAAACAGGATTTCATATTATCAAGTTGTGGGTAAAATGAGATGACAGATGTGGCTGATGATCATTCAGCTGAGATTGGAGACAGGTCACCAATTCCTAGCAGCTGATTGGTCCAGGTCACCAATTTCTAGCAGCTGATAGGTTGAAAATTAAATCGCAATTTAAAATGTCCTATCAGATGTTTAAGTTTTGATACTGGTTCTCCTTTTCAGTTTAACGAAGTTTGAGCTCTGATTTGTGGTACCTATATAAATATATTGTAGCACAAAAAGCCAGGCAAACTATTCTGTGAATATATGTAACATCCAGATCTTGATAGTATTTGAAATCCTTTTGTAACTCAACATTAAGACCTTCTTTACTAGCTATATTATAACTTTATAAAGTCTTGAGCATGTTTTTATAAGCATTTGAATGAATGAATGTTGTGGAATGTTGTATAACTTTTTAAAGGTTTGGATTTCTGGGGCATCAATTGACATATCATGTGTTAGACATGATGGTGTGTTTGAATTTTAACATTTTATTGAAATAGGGTGTCAAAAGATCAACAATCTTTCTTTACGAGGGCATATTTAACAAATTCTATTTGAGACAGTGTTGCCATCCCTTTACAAATCTCATGATAAAACATTTCACCTGTCTCTAAGTGTTAACTCCAGTAATGGTGTTGACTTGCGGATGTTGTTGGATTCAAAACACCAATACATGAATTTAGCATAGTTTGCCTAAAAAATGCATCAACATTTTTACAATTTATTGAACCTGTTAATCTTCTTATAAATCATTGCACCAGCTTTAACTAATAACTCCATAGAAAGGCTTTTATTGTGTGTGCAAACAGTGTACATGTAGATCCAGATTAGCTGGCACATATGTGCCACCTTATCGGAATCCAACCTGTTTGCTTTTTGATTTAGGTTATTTCTGACAAATGCAAACAGTGCAGATCCTGGCTTATCTGGATCTACACTGCTTGCACATGCAATCAAATGCATATACAGTTGGACCTCGATAATTCGAACCTCGATAATTCCAACACCGTAGATATTTCGAACTCGTATCTCGGTCCCGGCAAAACGCCTATATACCTTATATGCATTAACTTGATAATTCGAACACCCGATATTTCGAACTTCGAACTCAAAGTCCAGTCCGTCCTTTTGATTTTCTATTAATTTCACTCTTGATATTTCGAACACCTTTGAAATATATCGCTAAAAATTATGACATGTTAAAGTTTTCACACTTCGAGCGGATAACAATAGCGGCGCTGTATGAATAGCACACGCTATGAATCTGACACAATTCAAGCAACGCGATACCTGTTACAAACAAATAATATTAAATTATTTGATGTCTTTAAAATCTGATCAGAAATATAATTAAAGAAAATTTTTAATAATTAAGACTTGCAAACTAAATTTGCAAACAAAAAATGAAAGTGAAGTAATCGAGGAGGAAAAGAAGCCGACGCCCTCTCTTCGAGAAGCGATAAGTGCTTGTGAAACAATGAGACGGTACTTTGAATGTCAGGATAATAGTGAGCGTGAACTAAGCATGCTGTGCAAGATGCACAATGTTTTAATGAAAAAAGACTTTGTAAGGCGGGCGGCCATTCAAACTAGAGCATGGCAGAGTTTGTAAATTAAACATCTGTGACGTGAAGATTTGTGATTTATGATTTGTGCTATCATTCACTACGTATATTATTTATGACAAAATGTATTCGAGTTACGTTCATGTACATGTATATAATTATGTAAACATGCATATATAGTTTTGAAATACAAATAAATAACAAATATTTGGCTTGTCTTTTATTTCACATACAAAAGATAATGTAGATAAACAGACATTAAAAACATGAACAAAAAATATCCACTTCCCCCGGCCGACAGACCTTCGATAATTCGAACACCCCGATAATTCGAACTTTTTTCCCGGTCCCGTCGAGTTTGAATTATCGAGGTTCGACTGTATATGAAGTACAGGGTTAGAGAACCAGCAGCAGATACTGTTTGGCTTTTGCATCCTTGTTGCCCTCTGATTGTATGGGGTGCTTGCTAGTTCTATTTATATATGGGACATCTCTGCAGTTATTGTTTGTCCATCTGTCTGACAGAAGAGGTTGGCAGCTTATCTTGTTTGTTTACTGTTATTATTGCTGTATATGATTGTTTTGTACTGTCTAGTTCTTGTGTGTCTATTGTGATTTTCAAGTTTTTTTATCCATTTGCTGCATATATATGCGTTTTATTACACAGGTGGCCAGTGTAAATCCAGATCAGCCAGCACAGCACTTCTGTCTAATCAGGATCTACATTGTTCACTTCTTAGTCCATTTCTGACCAAGAAGTGAACAGTGTTGATCCTGATCAGACAGCATGGGTTTGCCAGTGATCAGGATCTACACTGTGCACATGCAATAATACCAGCATATATTGAGTATATGGTAATTAGGTTAATCATTTTTGGAAAGCACAGATTTTTTTATTAAGAATTTTTGATCCACACAATTTGATTTCAAGCATGAATAGATTTCTGAGGTGGATTGAATTCACACAGTTTTGTAGTGTGTTTTATCTTCCCCTTGTTAAGATATTTTTCAATACCTTTTCCTGTTTCCATTTTTTTCACTTTTTATATATAGTTTTCCTTAATATTTCTTTTCTCTTCCAAGTTGTTCATAAAACTTTTATGACATTCTTGTTGTTTCATTTTATACAACAAATATAGAAGTTTTGAAGTCATCTTTAATAATATCAAAATGGAAAAACTCTCGCAATTGTTAATATAACTAGTGCGAACAAATCAATATAAAGCATGTTTGTAATTGATGGATATACTAAAAGCTTGCATGGACATTTGCTCTAACCTCTAGCATTACAAGAGGAACTAAATATGGCGGCACGACGTGTATCTTTTGCTCCAATGAATCGTAACAATGTCGCTAGTCGGAGCATGTCTTGGAGAACAAGCAGTATGCATTGGGCACGACTAACAACTTCTGAAGGTACATTCATATATGCTTTGCTTTATGGTAGTTTTTTCGGAAGTTTTGAATTTTATAAAACCAGCAGTAGACTGTTAATATCCTTGAAATTGTCCATATCTTGTAAATCCATTTTCATATTCATTCATTTTCTGTTTGGATATTTTAAATACAATGGAAGAAGTGTGCTTATTAATAAGCCTCAATGGATTCCTGATATTAAACATTCTTTGTCATTCATCAACCCTGGGTTAACTCCCTTGAAACATGTTTTGATTTTTTTAAACTGTGATACTGTGTTACAGTTGACTGTGAAGGTTTCATTAAGGTCCAGGTAATTGCATTATACAATATGGATGATTCAACCTTTCAAGACTGACCATTACATACCAATTGATACTTAAGGTACACTTGACTGTGGTTTAAATTTTTTATTTTAAAGAACAGTCTTTTACTCTAGCCATTAATTTAAGCATTCAGATTTCATGCTGCTATAGAAAATAGTATTTAATCGAACAATTAACATTAAAAGAAAAATGTTTGTGACCCAAAGTTATAAGCCAATAGACTAATATAATGTTATCTGTGTTTAACAGGCGATGTTATTATTGTTATACCTTAATGCTTTACTCCACTGATAAACCTTTATCACATGGTCATCTGATCAGGATCTACACCCAGTTTTTAGATTCATAAGGTTATTTCTAAGGCAGAAGTGAACAGTGTAAATTCAGGTCAGATGACACAGATTTGGTGACTGTTCTTTATCTTAACTTGTTGCCAATGAGATAAAGGCATATCCATTGAGTAAAAGGTTAAATTTTTTAAAATCAATAATTATTGAGTTATAAGATAAAATTTTGCTGGCATTGAAATTGTACATCTAATCAACTTTTGTTACTTCTAGTTTTCATTTAGAAATAAATCTTTTGGTTGGTATAGGTTGGAAGTATTAATATAGCAGGGTGCTACCTTGCTAAAGAAACCACTTAAAAATGTATGCTGTGAGGCAGTATTTACTCTTGTATGTGCTTTACTAAAGCATTACCAGTATTTATTTATTCAAAGATCATTTTCACTATAATTTACAGAATTCCTGTGATTTACATTCATGTTTGAATCTTTTTTTAACAAGATTTTGCTTGAACCCAAATTGTGATTCATAAATCAATGTGTATGCTCTTAAAAATAATTTGACAGCAATTTTGATTTTGAAACATGTAAAACTTATATTATGGCCTTGCATAATGCAAAACTTCATTACATTTGTTACTTCAAGTTAATCTGCAATTTTATGTACATCATCATCACATTATTAACCCTTCACTTGTCTTCTATCTCATGAGAGATCATCTTAGATTCATATCATCTGATCTGGATTTACACAATTCACTTTAAGGTCAGAAATAACTATGAATATAAAAGAGACCAGTGTAGATCCAGATTAGGGGATACAGTGACAGCTGATCTTGATCAGCACTGGTCGCCTATTGGGATATTTTCCTTATCCCATGGATTATAGGGTTAACCCTTTTCTCCAAATACATGTACAGTAAAACCCCTCATTTCGGACACTCGATATTACAGGCACCCAGGTATTATAGGCAATTGTTTCAAGAACAGACATGTTTTCTTCTTCTTGATTTAAACCCACAATTAAGGATAACCCACTATTAAGGACACTTTCCCTTGGTCCCTTAGGTGTTCGTTATAGAGGGGTTTCATTGTATAAGCATTTTTATGCATGTGAGAACAGTGTAGATCCAGATCAGCTGGCACATCCTTGCCCTCTGATAAGGATCTGGTCTGGTCGCATTTTGGTCAGAAATACCTAACAAATCAAAGAGCAAACAGTGCAGATCCTGATCAGATGGCACAGATGTGCCATCTGATCTAGATCTACACTGTTTGCCCATGCAATAAAGGTGTGTCTATGGAGGAAAGGATTAAAGTATATATGACCTGAAATAAGTTACTAATTTTTGCTTTTTTTTAAAACTTCATCAGTTCATTGTCAACATTCTGTTAATTAACATATTTAGTTCCCAGTAAAAAGTCACTTTATCAAATTTCTATTTCCTCATAAGTCCCATAATATTATTTCAGCTTATCTATGCTGTCTGATCAGGATCTACACTTATCACTTTAGTTTCATTAGGTTATTTCTGACCAAGAAGTGAAAACTTTAGATCCAGATCAGATGGCACAGATATGCTGGCTGATTTCGACTTACACTGTTGGCACATGCGATAAAACCCATATCATTGAAATAAAGGGTTAAAGAATGTTTTTAATTACTACTGAATTGGATGAATGATCACTACCCTATATTAAAATTGTTTAACATACTACTGAATTTGCAGAATGTTTTTCTGTTCAAATTAAAAAGGTATAAGTATCTACATGTAGCTGAATTAAAGAGAGTTTTTAATAGTGCCCGGTAGATAGTGTAAGTTTATGTGATAACATTAGACAATACTGTCCATGTACCTATTTGTCAAAGATGTTCTGTACGTTAGCGATGCTATATCTGTGCCTTTTGACATTTGCAATGTGTGCCTTAATGAAAACAACCTCATGTCAGTGATGTCATATTATACACCAATATTGTGAAATCTTGCTGCTTTTGGAGAACAGTGAACCTTGTAACTTGTCCCAAGATTATAAAATTGTGATTGGAAACCAGTCTCAAATCTCAAGCCTGTCTCCATATTAGCTAATCAGAGCTGAAGGTTATTAAACTGAGTTTGGAAACCAGTCTCAAATCTCAAGCATCTGATTGGCTGAAATGGCAACTGGTCGCCGTTTCAGCCAATCAGATGCTTGAGATTTGAGAATGGTTTCCATGCTCAGTTTTATAACCTTGGACACAGATGCTTGAGATTTGAGATTGGTTTCCATTCTCGGTTTTATAACCTTGGGACCTTGTAATGCTGTATGCTCTGTAAAATATTCTCCCCCTCCCCTAACCTTTGACCTTCAGCCTTTAACCTTGTGTGTAATATGCATCTAGCGCCCTGCTATATTATACAACCTATACATTGTAATTCTGTCAGTTTACTAAAATGTACTCTGTAGTTATGTCTTTTATCACCTTTTACTAGCTCATAAATGAGTGTGTGTTAATAATAATCCAAGAGTGACAACATACCATATATACCTGTAGATATAGACACTACATCAAGACTCAATTTTAAGATTTGCTCATGCCTTCCCTTCTAACTTGCTAAAATACTGTATTTTCTTTAATACCCTAGACCTGCCTTTGCAATGATGACTTGTATTTCCATTAATACCTAAGCCAGACTGATATTAACTTCATTTGATAGATTATTCAAATCTTGCCAAATATTTCATGGGAAGGTTGAAGTCATGTTTTGAATTATGTTATGAATTTTTTAACATCAATCATTGCTGTGCGTTTTGCTGATGGAAATTAGAACAAGAAACAAAATTACCTAATTATGATATAAGGAAATGATATACTTTCTTTGTGAAGAAATCAACATTGAAAAATACTTTGGAAACCCGTTTTGAATTGCTCGTAACCTGTTACTCCATATATACACATTTTATTGCATGTGTGAACAGTGTAGATCCAGATCAGCTTGCACATCTGTTCCTTCTGATCAGGATCTGCATTGTTCACTTTTTGTTCAGAAATAACGTAATAAATCAAAAAGTGAGCAGGGCAGATCCAGATAATATGATACAGATGTGCTGGCTGCTCTGGATTTATGCTGTTTGCTCATGCTATAAGCAGATATATGGAGGAACGGTTAAATCATGGTTGCTATGTTCTAATACGGAGTGACCTGGAATGTTTAGGTGATGAGGAGAGACAGGAGCACGGACATCACGTGCAACTTGCGCAGACATTCTTCCCGTCATCCATCTGCGCTGTTGTTTTACCCATAATACATCTACTTGAAGATGGGGAAGTCAGTGATGATGGTGTTGCAGGTATGGTTGTATTTCAGACTCGCAGCATAACACACAGAAGAGTGGTCAATATTTTCAATTGTATATATATATATCTCTGCCAATAAATACTTGTCAATAACAATAACTATTAATTACTCAAATAAAACAATGTAAAGACTTTTTTTAAAGAATTTTATAACTCGCCAATGATGTTAAATTTCTTATATATTATTTCTTTTAGCTTCCTACCATATCTGATTTCTGTTATAAAGTTCATAAAAAATGTGCTTAAGGGGTCGCAAACATTGCAAATGGTGAAACTGGCTAAAAATTCAAAAATGAATTTTGGGGGAAATACTTATTGCCACCTAGATTTAAGTAAAGAAATGTATTTAGCTAAGGATGTAGTTAATGTTTGCAAGCTCAATTTAGTCTAATTCATGTTCTAGTTACCAAGCACATACTAAAACAAAAGAAAAACCAATTGCATGAGAACTCTGAAATTCATGGGCAATATACCAAAGCAACTCATACCTGAAATAAGTATATGCTGGTCTACAATTTTTAGTGCCAATTCGTCAAAATAATGTTAGGGTTTTAAGAAATTCAAGGAAAACTTACTTCTGGGTTCTACTTTCGGTTTGAAGTCTGAAAACCCTAACATTATTTTGCCATCTAGGTGGCAGTAAGTATTTCCCCAAAAATTCATTTTTTAAAATTTAGCCAGTTTTCGCAGTTTGCAATGTTTGTGACCTCTTAAGACATGCTCTGACATACACAGTTGAAATTTGTTCACAGAAATATTGTGTTTGTGAAGGAGCATAAGTATTTTTTGAGAATTGGGGAAGATATTTTCTCAAGGTCATACCTCCACCACCACATATAAACCCTTCCTTAAAACACCGTCACATTTGTGTCCAGAGCAGACAGATCAGCCTGTACACCCACACTGTCTAATTAGGGTCTACATTTTTTGTTATTCATTTATTAATAAAAGAAACTGATCGGATTAGAGCAGTAAGTTTCTTATGTATGAGTTTTGGTTTGTGGTTCAAATTAGACTTTTGCATGCAAATCTTATAATCGTGATAAAGTGTAAGTTAAACTGGGCCCAAGATCATAAAACTAAAATTAGAGTCCAGTCTCAAATCTCAAGCATCTAATTGGCTGAAATGGCAAACATTCACCATTTCAGCCAATCTGGTTATTGAGATTTGAGTGGTCTCCAGATTTAGTTCTTTGATCTTGGGCCCTGGTTAACTTACAGGATATGTTTTAATACTAGTGAATGTGTTGTAGTATGTGAGGTAGCAGAAAAGATCATCTGGAACTGTTTGGTGGAGGACCCTATACTGTTTATGAGGCACTTCCTGGAGAAACTCACTCATAAGGAGAAACATGTAAGATATGTGTTTTCATCTTGAATTATTTTTTTACACAAACACCAGAGTAATGGTAGCATGAAATTGACCAATTTCATAACCCTTTATTTCATATATATGCATTTTATTGCATGCGCAACCAGTGAAGATCCAGATCAGTGGGCACATTTTATGTTTTATGTAGATTCTGTGCTTTTGACTAACCCTGATGGTAACATTATCAGATTTTTGTCCTCTAGAGATATACAATGAATTATAAGTTGCTATGCTAATAGAAAACTTCAAATCAATTTCTGTGTAATGTTACCATTTATTCAACACATTTGTTTAATATTTTCTTTCAGGAAGAGTTACTGTTCTTGTTAAGGAAGCTGGTTATGTACTTCCGGGAGCTTCCCTCACAGATGGCACATTCTCTGTTTAATTATCTGGTGAGATGTTACATGATTTTACTGCCTTCTGAGTTAAAAAACTTTTGGTAAAGCTTAACATTGCTAGACCACATTTAAATGTTAGCATTTACTGCAACTGGACTGAAGGTTATAAAACTGAGATTGGAAACCAGTCGCAATTCTCAAGCATCTGATTGGCTGAAATGGCGACTGGTCGCCATTTCAGCCAATCAGATGGTTGAGATTAGAGACTGGTTTCCATGCTCAGTTTTATAACCTTGGGCACTGGAAATAGATACCTCTTTTGGATGTTTCTGAAGGAGGTTTTTATTCTAAAGTTTGTCTGTGAATGTAATTGTGAATCAAACATTACCCAGTAACTAATGGAAAAAATTAACAGTTGTTGAGGATAAGAACTCCCTCAGATATCACAAACACAGGAATCAGTTATTGGTCTTGCTTTATTCTTGTTAATTCAGAAGTACAATGTGATCTCAATCTGTCCACTTGCTGCAGTTGTTGAGGTTTTTGCTGAAACTCGTTGCCTAAAAATTGTTTGATAATTTGAAACTTTGTCTTATTAGTTGTCTCTGAAAACTTTTTTAGTGTAACTTAAAAGTTATATCATCATAGACAAACATCTTAAAAATATCTAAATAATCTTGCTTACAATAATTTGTTAATTTCAGATAGGATATGTGATGTTTTATGTAAGGACTCCACAGACCTATGGTCAAGAGGCAATAGCTGGGGCTCTAGCGTTATTATGGCAGGTTAGTGATGTTTACATTCCTGGCTGCCGGGAATTTTTGGAAATTTGCTTATATTGCATACCTTACTATGAACAGGAAAAATATTTGTAAGGGAAAATAATGGTATCATGATTTTGTTAAAGTTCATATGAGAGAAAGAGTGCTAATATTGAATATTGGCAATACCAAAATTTTACTTAAAAGCATATTGAGCTAGATTTGAATCCAAACCAGAGCTCAACAGTTACCGTACAATAACCTTTAATTATTATACGTTGATCAGCATAAGTACATAGAACCATAATAGACCAAATTTCTGTGTGGTAAGCCCATGCCTATATAACTTTTGTTTTGTAGAAATTTATAGAGTTGACCAGAAAACGGGCTGTCTGTTATGAGGTTAACTGCTCACAAATACAATCAAGTCCACACTGATAAAAATACGACCAGATCTAACCTGGTTTCAAATGTAGTTGAAGTTGTGACTAGCACATAAGGTTGAAAATAATTTTGAAGCATTGCATTTAGTTGTGTATTGTTATATGGATGTATTTCAGATTGTTCCCAGTGTAGAAGGGATATACTTTAAGGACCTGAAGCAGACATTGAAGAAGGAACAGTGTGATGTAAGTCTTTACAATATCTCAGAATGTATCGTCCTATTTACATTGCTAAATTATCCCTTTCCTGTATAGATACACCTTAAATGCTAGGGCGAACAGTTTAGATCCAGATCAGCCGCCACATCCGTGCCGTCTGATCAGGATCTAAACTGTTTGCTTTTTGATTCATTAGGTTATTTCTGACCAAAATGCGACCATTGCAGATCCAGATCAAAAGGCACAGATGTGCCGGCTGATCTGGATCTACACTGGTCGCACATGCGTAAAAATGCGTATATATCAAGGGAAGGGTTGCAGTACCCAGTGGCATAGGATGAGGTGCTGTTCTGGATGGATAATATGTTTCTTCATCAGTTGTCTCTAGATTTGTGTTGCAAAATATATTCTTATTTCAACACCAAAATATGGTAGGTCTCCAACATGCATATCCAGATGTTTAAGATTAATATAATCTCTCATTCACTAGTGTTGAAATGAAAGATGGCAGTAGTATTCCTTATAACATCAGTATTCATGCATATATCATCATCTTAGTGCAAAACCAGTATAAGTACTGTTAAACTAAGAAGGGTTGTTGCATTTAGTTGATGATATATACATGTACTGTGGTAATTGTTTTATAATTATGTTAACTGAATGAATGTATTTCTTTCACAGCCCAACATAATGATATCAGCAAATGTTCCGAGTGCCAAGAAGATCATTGTACATGGTCCTGACTTGACATCTATCCCCTCACAGTTCCCTATACATGAGGTATATTAATGTTTATTTTCTCTTCAGTTTTGTGTTTATTGTTTAGCTGTGACAGAAACTTAGTAATGACCCCTAAACGTCTTAACACAAAGTTTATTTTTGATGTTAATTTAACAATCTATAGTCTAAGATCACATAATGCTCATTTGAACAATTAAATTTAAACAGTTCAGTTTCTATTTATAATGTGCAAAAAGCAAAATGTCAATTTCATCATTTGAGACGAGATTATTTTTACAGACTTGTCAATTAATTTTAAACCCTTTACTCCATGGATATGAGTAATAGCCAGTGTCCAGCCTGTGAAGATCCAATGTGCCAGAGTCGATCCACATCAGCCGGCACATCTTTGCCTTATGATCTCAATCTACTCTGTTCACTTCCAGATTCATCAGGTTATTTCTAAACAATAAGTGACAAGTGTAGATCCAGATCAGACTGAATGGATGTGCAGTTTGATCTGAATCAACACTGGTCGATCATGTGTTATGACCGATATCTCATAAAGTTCTAGGTTATATGAGAGAGACTGCCCTGGTATGAGAAAGACTAAGCAGATTTGTATTGTATTCATCACTCATAGTTGTCTAATGCCACTGTGTTCCAGGACACCCAGTTCAATGTAATTCTCCAAGACAGCTTGGATTTCTTCAACATACCCGAAGAAGAACAAAACTCTTACTTCCTGGTCGATACCAAATCAAGTAAGCATTTCTTGTCTACAAGGAAATAGGCAATGTGTTTAATTATGAGAAATCTAGAAACCAGATGGTTGCAGAATAAAATTAATGTTTTCTCCTGTTACACTAGTTTCATGAAAATGATTCCTAATACTGTACAGTTTTATCTTATTTTTCAACGAATTTCACAAAATTAGATCAGACATTTATCCTTTTTTCCTCCAATTATTGTTTGATTCATCTTGTTTTTTTGGTTTTTTTTCTACAGATCAAATCCATAACATGAACTCATATGTGCGAGACTTCTACTTTTTCCGACGTAACTTCTACCCACAGATGAGTTTGGTACACATGGACCCTGAAGAGGCTCAGGAAAACCTTCAGAAACAGGCCTTCCTACTCAAGTTTGGAGAAATTGGCAAAGTTCTGTTTACAGTGTCAGTGCTACAGAGCACAAGCTCTCATCAGGTATCCTTTGCCCGAGATCATAAAACTATATCTAGAGACCAGTCTCAAAACTCAAGCATCTGATTGGCTGAAATGGCGACCAGTTGCCATTTCAGCCAATCAGATGCTTGAGATTTGAGACTGGTCTCCAAACTTAGGTTTATGTTCTTGTGCCCATGTCATATTGACAGTGTCTTTACTTAACAGTACATTGTTGTGCTGCTAATTAATAAATACTAATTATATTGGTTGTTAATTTTGTAAGCAGATCATTCCACAAATATAAAACTTTCATCAAATAGATCTATAAGAATTGTAAGAAAACATGATTTTAGAAAATTAAAATCAACAAATTTTAGAATTCATTCAATACCACATCATCAAACCAGGAAATTTCACTCCCACAAATATATATTCATTAACAGAAAATATTTACCCTTTACTCTATACATACAAGCTTAATGCATGTGTGCCATATGATCTAGATCTGCATCTTAAACCAAACAGTGTAGGGGCTGATTAAATGGAAAAGATTTGCTGGCTGATCTGGATCTACACTGTTTGTAATAAAGGAATATCTATGGAGTAAAATGTTAATATAGACAGTTTGGGAACTGCAGAGGAAGGAGAGGTGTAGCAAGTGACATCGTTATTGATAGATTCTTTTGTTGTCTCTTTTTAGCTACAGAACCACATCAGTTTTCTGCATGAAGAACTGGTGAAGTTACCAGCATTCCCGAGAAAGGCTCTGGATGCAGAGTTCAGTCTCTACCATGGTAGCCTTGGCAAGGTATGTGTGTACTCAGAAATCACTTTATTCTGTATCCATAACATTTCTGCATACAGTTGAATCTGCCCTAGCAGCCACCTGCATTCAGCAACCACCTGTCTTAAACAGCCAGTTTAAATATGTCCTAAACGTACATTTTGTTCTAATTTGTACCTCTATTAAACAGCCACCTCTTGTCACTTCCTTGTAACTTGGGTGGCTGCTTAAACCAGGTTTGGCTGAATTATATTATTTTCTACAATGTAGAGATGATGGTAGGCTGATCTTTTGGAAGACAGATCCTGCATTTTGACAGATGTTTAAGCCATAAAACAGGTTTAACTTTTTCCTGAAGAAACTTTTGATTAGTAACATCTTAACTCTTGAACCAAAATGCCTGTAGGAAGTAACATTTATAACTTTTGATCATTAAACTTTTAGCTTTTATGTGCATACATGTATATGCCATAGTATATGGGTGTTTGTTTTGGAGTTGTGCATGTTACATTTCTATATAATAATCTCTTTCTGTAAGCCTTGTTATCATCCTTCAGATGTGTAGTGAAATGGAAAGTTTTTCTCCCACATCCCTTCATGTATCTATTATTGGTTTACATGAACTATTTTATCACATAATCAAGATCATGTAAAACTTAAAAAATGTATTTATCCTTTATAACAGGAATTGTTTGGACTCGACACTCTGCACAAGTTTGCTTGGGTGAAGGTATGTACATTAACTTTTCAGAGGTAATTTCCAACAAATGTTTGTACTAAGTTTCAAAATTTAGTAGTTAAGCCAGTTGGTTGATATTCTTAAATGGAAATAACATTTTAAATGAAATCAACAGTTTTATTGGTAGATCATTATTTAACCCTTGACTCCATGGGAAATGGCTGTTCTCCAATTGCAAATGGTGTTCATCATTATCATCTGGCACACCTGTGCTGTCTGATCAGGATCTGCACTGTTTGCTTTTTGATACTTCAGGATATCTCTGACTAAGAAGTGAACAATGTAGATTCTGATCAGACTATCAGTGCTTTCTGATCGGTTTCTACACTGGTCACACATGCAATAAAATATGGATATAAGGAGGAAAGGGTTAACATAAACTGAGCCCAA